>OY986964.1:17745704-18026320 GCA_963920575.1 Narthecium ossifragum | reverse complement strand
TGGGCTTGTCCTAAGCCATATCGAAATGAAGATCACGGCCGATGAGAAAACGAACCCCGACCATCTTATCCACAGAATCTAGGTTTGAGAAAAGATCAAGGGACTGATGGATGACGGATGAGAATCGGAATTGAAAGGACGATAAGAAGAATAAGTGGACAAAGTATAAAAATAATTAAAAACTTGTCGGAAAGATTTGGGAATAGACGATGAAAAAATATACAAATGGCCTTGAGTTCTGGCCGGATGAAGGAGGCACATGGAGTTCAGGAAAATAGGCTTTAAGCCATAGTTGGACGAGCCAAAGAGGACCAAAACCTGTCAGATTACCACCCTCTTTCAATTGATCATGGGCGAGATACATACATCGATAAATGGCCGACAAAATAAAGGAAGAAAGAGAAAGAACTTGTTTGCCAGCAACGAGTTCTTTGGCGAGTTGAATGTAGCCCTTGACAGGTTTCTTAGCAGTGAGGCAAAGGACAAATGTACAAAACCAATAGTAAATGAACGCTAATCGTTCACAGGAATTTGGAGGGCTTAGCGTAAGTATTAATGAAGAGACCATAATTCTTATCGGCCTCGAAGACTGTTTCATGGCCAGGTAGCTTCATATTGATCGATATAAGAGAGCCGAGAGGAGAAAGATCAGTTAAGAGCGATATGTCCAGCACAGTAATAGTAAGTGTGCCAAAAGGGAAAATAAAATTGTTATACTCTGTCGACCAAAAAAGGAGCGATGAGATAAGTAAGTTAGGTTCTTGGTGAAGAATTCTAGTGCTCAAGTCCAGGAAGTCTAAGATGCCAGTATCAGAAAAAATCTTCTTAAACTCAGGATGGTTAATTATCCTATTGTGCCATTCAACAAATTTGTCATCGATCAAAGGCCAAGAGGTGATAGGATTTTTCGAAGAAAGGGAAGATAGATTGAGGTTTTGAGAAAAGGGCAAGTCACGAGAAACGAGAAAAGAGTGCAAGAAAGGCATAACCTCATGACCAGGGGAAGAAATGCTTTCCGGAACAAAACAGGGACCCAAAATAATTAAACAACATGGAGGTAGAATCACCTTCCCGGACTAAATAAGCACTCCGTACCTCATCCATCTTCTTGCTTTCATCGAACTCTCCGACGGCTGCATTCACTTCTTTCTGCACTTCATCATCGGCTTTGATCATGCCCTATGATGATGGATGAAAAATAAACACCGGAATAAAGAGGAAGAAAATAAAGCGCCACCGCAAGGGTAGGTGGGGAGAAATAAAACCCTAAAAGATTGGAAGAAGATGACAAGTAGAGAAGGTTCTCACCTAGCCGAGGTAAGCGGCTTAAATAAAAGACTTTTTGTCTGTCACATGCTAAAAGTTTAAATGCAGAATCCAAAAAGATTTGGATAGAGAGAGGAAACGACACAACGGTACATTTTCCCAAACATCCGATATGATTAAGTTTGAGTAACTAAGCAAAATGGTCAAATCGCTTCTGATGCGGTCACCTCGTCATTAAACATGTTCCTCGATTACCGCATGGGGGGTAAAATGTTAGTCAAAATAATGATTAAACAATTAATGACTGACACGTAGACAAAATAAGCAATGACCGATGACATATAAGTATGTAGTTTCATCATCCAAATGCAACCCATCGTCCATAAAATAAGAAACTAAATCATCGGCCAAAGACAAGCATGAAGCAAGCAAAGGACGATGATCGATCAAAAGTCATGATGAAGCAAGCTAATTGAAGCCATCGTCCACAAGCAACTAAAACATGTGCCAATTAAGATCATAAAACACATGCAGGTTTGACGTGGACAAGGAATGATAAGTAATTCAGCGTAATCATGACGTGTGCAATGAAGGAGCATAGACCACGTGTATTCTCCAAACCAGAATAGAACGTGAGAGGAGCCGTTGTGACGCAGTTAGCGCACGATCTCCTTCATCTGCGCCATTACCACTCAAGGTGGGAACAGTTATTAGGTTCTTAAATATAAATAACCTTCTGTTCACCACTGTAGACTCTCTCGACACTCTTGTAACCTGCTTGAAGCATGGATTTCTACGTTCCTGTTCTAGTTGTAAGTTAGTTTTTTATTAATGAAAATCTTTCAGTTTAATTATTGTTCTTCTTTACTGCTTTCTTAGATTAACCTAGTTAACATAGTTTATTTAATCTTAGTTGCTTTCTTTTCCAGTAGATTAATTCAGGTTTACTGTAGAGTTAATCTAGATTCATTTTAAGGTTAAATTAGATTAGCTTAATCTTTAAATTAAGATAAATTAGTTTAATTTAAGTAGTTTATGTCCTTTCCGAATTTAAGATTAATATAGAAATAATCTAGATTTAGTTAGGTTTTAAACACTGTTCTTCATTTTCTAGTTTTTTTTTTTTTGATGAGATGAGCCCGTAGGCTAATTAATTATAAAGCAAAATTACAAGATTCAGCTACCAAATGACTCCTCGCAGATCCAGGTCAACACAACCCGGCTTCTACGACACGCTCGAGCTATACTATCGGCTCTTGCGTTACAATCTCTAGAAATGTGTAAAAATAAGACAGAATCAAAGAGCAGGGTATGAAGCCAGATATTCTTAGCCATACCCTCTATGTCCGGGGGCCATCCTCTTAAGCCATTTAGAATTTGGACAATAATTAAGGCGTCTGTTTCATTTTCTAGTTACTGTTCTTAGTTTTTCAGATTTAATTAATGGTTTTAGATTATCTTAGATTAAATGAGGTTTTATTTAAGAGTAATTTAGATTTATCTTTGATTTTAATCACTTTTATTTTTATAAAATATAGTTAATTAAGTTTGATCATCATTTTCATTGAACTTGACACTTTCGTTTGAACTGAGCGTTTGAAGGAGTTGAATCTTATCACGTCCCTCATTTTTTAATTTTGACTAGTTTGATCTGGGACCAGATTTCCACGTCACACTCTTCCTCTAATAAGACAACAGTATACTGACATCTCTCTCTTTCTCTCTCTTCTTCTGCATCGATCTCCTGTGCATGTCTTCGCAATAGTGCAATGTGAAAGAAAAAGGATATGTTCAGAGCTTTCATTTCGTTATTTCTAATAAGACAAGCTCTCTCCCTTTCGCCCCCCTGTGAATGCAATATCAAATGGCTTTCTGAGTTCAAAACTGAGCTTCCCAAGTGCACTTTTCAGGCAGATATTGACACCATCATCATGAGATTTCCCTTTCCTTATCATGCAAACGCAATGCTCCCCCACACATCTCTCTTCCTCTCTCTCCCTCTCTCACCCACATCTCTCTCTCTCTCTCACGTTCATACAGACAGCCTGACTCTAAAGCCTAACTAATACCCCATATGGAGAGCACCCCCCCTAGCTAGGCATGCAGCAGCTCTAGCTGCGGGTACGCAAACCAGCCCTTTTCCATGCTGTAATCATCCACCCTGGAGTTCCTCGCACTGGAGATCCGAAAAGATTACACAAAGATATCAAAGAAAGATCATGTCTTGGGTTCCTTGCCACCACCCTCCTCTCCTCCAATGGGGTCAACTGCCTTCCTTCTTATTTGACTGCCATACGTACTCTTCCCTTCTTTTATTCACAAATAATAAATCACTACATGAGAAAGAAGTGAACTCTACTTCCATCTTTATCTCTCTATCTCCAACCCTCTCTCTCTCTCATTAATTAACTCCTAGAAAGGGATGTGCATGCTATTCATTGATTACAAGTAGAAGAAGAGGTCTTTGCTTGCTCGGCATGGTTGCATTCCCATGCAGCAGTACTACTGTGACTTCTTTAGTAGGACCACACAATCTCTGGTTTCATATAAGCCATTTGCTTCGAGTCAGTCATCTGACTCAAGAGAAGAGACCCTTTTTTTTTTATAGCTTTGAGTCTCATCAGAGAAAAAAGACTGATAGCCCAAGCGTTGCCCACACAATCTCGGGTTTCATATATATTTGGGTTCTGAGCTAGCCATTTGCTTCGAGTCAGTCATCTGACTCAATAGAAGTGACCCTTTTTTATAGCTTTGAGTCTCATTAGAGAAAAAAGACTGGCAGCCCAAGTGTTGCCCTGCCTTTGTACTTGAACGTGATGGTACTGTAGATCACAGGATGTGCATTATTCTGGTAGTGTTTTAGGGTTCTAAAGTTAAGAGAAAAGATTGCTTTTAGACCAGGCTATGTTACCTAGGAAGTGTTCATGAAGGAGATGTACGCTGTATGTACATTGCTGTCCTAAGTTTACATCATGAATAGGAATAGCTCTATTCATGCCCTATAAAACAGTGTTTATGTAGGAGATCTATGCATGTACATAACAGTGCTTAGTTTGTGATGTTTGTTAAACGAGAATGTTACAATTAATAAGGGTATTACATAATACATATATATGGTCAGGGGCGGACCCATTCACAATTCAGGGGGGCTCAGCCCCCTGAATCTTTTTTTTTAGCTTAGTCTTCTGTGGGCCCCGCGCCCCCCAATCCTACCCACATAGCCCCTGGCCCCCCTAGAGCTGAGTTACCCTTCCTTCCCTTGGCTGGCCCCCCCTTACTTGAGGGGCTGGGTCCGCCCCTGTATATGGTATTCTTCAATGTTAAATGTTTTGATGAATCGAGGAGAGGAATGTGTTATGGTTCCATGTTGTTTGTTGGTTTCTCTTTCCTGCCACAATAAGCTCGGAAAGAAATGATTTACCTCTACCTTGAATATTCTTGATTGATTATGACTATGGTTTGGATGAGATTTGTTTCCATTGATGCAAGTTAAGTAGTAAAGTGGGGAACTTCAATTGAATCTATGGAATAGCATTTCCTCACATAAATTGAACATGATCTTGATTCTAGATAGCACTGTACTTGCCTTCTCGTACTATGTGCAATGCGATTCTATAGTGTCATCTATCCTTCCCTATTCAATTCTTGAATGGCATGTAAATTATCTCAGTCATGTATGCCTATATTAAGTTTAAGCCTAATCCCGAAGGTGTGCCCTGTGTGTTGAATGGTTATGCTTGGTTTGGATACGTGAATGCTACGTATGCTGTATGTTAGTTCTGTAATGCTAAATCTATCATATAGCTATGTTATACCCTGTTGGACAATTGATTGATGGTTTAAAATGGAAAGACACTTAGGCCTAGTTGCTTGAATAGGCTCATGCATGTTATATGCATTAGAAGCATTAAGGCTAGGTGCGGGTGATGGATTCGATCGCTGATCCGGGGTTCTCGGGTAGCCCGGATCTAGCCCTAGGACTGGGGTTTGGGTAGTCGAGGATTAGGACGTGATTATCATCAATGATTATGTTTGATATCATTTGAGGTTATTGCTATAGTCGACTATATATATTATATTATTGTATTTGAGGTTTAGAGGTCGTGTCGGCTCCTCAAGGCCAAGTGATAAGGATGGATGTCGATGTCCCTGACTTGTGTGTCCCCGCGAGAGATAGTACGACTCGGCAGGGTTGTGAGGACCCGTCCCTCCATTCCTGGGTCGACCGCCTGGGTCGGGCCCGTGGCTCATTGTGGACCGCAAGGGCAATTTGGTAAATTACGCCTTGTTGGTTTGTTTCACACCCGCGTGCGCACACACTGACCTTGTTTGTGTTAGTGCTTGATTAGAATGATTAGGTGGACCCGAGATCAGAGGATCCCAGCTCGGGCGCGCTGAAGCTTGCTTTTGGACAGCTTACGACCCTTGAGCGATCGGTCGCTCCTAGGAGCGATCGATCGAACTCGTGCGCAGGGCAGTTGAACTGCGCAGAGCAGTTAAACTTCCACCGTCCTCCATTGTCAGGAGAAGAGAGGACCTCTCCTCCCCTTTCTCCACCTTCCCCAACCTTCCCCGACCTTCCCCTACCTTCTCCTTCTCTTCTCTTCCTCTTCTTCTTTCTCTTCTCTTCCTTCTTTCTTTCTTCTTCCCGCGGTGCCCTGGTTCCTCTGTTCTTCCCGGCAGCCATCTCTTTCATTGCCGTTCTCCCTCCTCCGACCACCTTTTTGGGAGCTTAAAAGCTTGTTGGATTCGTGGCAACGAGAGGAAGGCTCCTGGTGTGGTTTGGAACCTCGTTGGTGGCTGGTTTGCGAGGGATCAACCGAGGAATGCGCAGTCCGGTAGGTGTTCTACCTACATGAGTTAATTAATGGGTTTAGTTAAATCTAGCCGTTAGATCGTGATGAAATTATGTTGTTGAATGCATGTTGCTTAATATAGTCTCTGGTTTAAGTTTCATGAACTTTGGTTAAGATTTCTGTAGGATTTATACATGATAAATCTCAGATTTCCGGTTTTCTGCTGTTCTTGAAGAACAGCCGGCTTGCGGCGAGTTTTCCGGCTTGTACATGCATGATCTTGGTTTTTTATGAGAGATAAGAGTTGTAAATCTGTGAGTCTACTTTCAAACCCAATTTATTTCATATTTTTCCGATTTTTTTACGAGTTTTGGTGATTTTTCTTCGAAACTTTGTCAGAGCAGAGTTGTTCATGAACAGCGCCACGGTTGATCCGTGGATCAACCGCCAGACTCCAAGGTCGACCGTCGCGGTCTCCACGGTCGACCGTGAGCTCGAAAAATAGCAAAATAACCCCTCACGGTCGATCCGTTGATCGACCGTCAACCTTAGCTTTTCCAAGGTCGATCCGTTGATCGACCGCCAGCCTTGAATAGTATTTTTAGTGGTTTTAATTAGTGTTTAAATATGATATTATATTTTACTGTTCATCGAAGTTTTCGGGGTTGTTTCCCGTTGCAGGAGTCCACGGTTGACGGTCGTGGTACCGTCGTAATGCCGGGACCCGCTGCGGATCGGCTGGCAGCGGTTGGTAGTACCGCTGCAGCGTTCATGTTGGACTCGTATGATGCCTTGACATACTGTTGCATGCCTATTTCCTCTTCTTGTGTATGTTCATAGTATGCATTTTCTGTTGTGCATTAGTTGCATGGTTAGGGCGTGGGTGATTTGTGGATCGCCGTCCCGAGGCTGGAAGCTCGGATTTAGCCCTAGGACCGGGGTTGGGTGGCTTGGTCCAGTTCGAATTGTGGTGTCCAGTCAAACTTGATGATAGGCTTAGATGACTGGTACACATGTTGCTTGGTGATTATAGAGGTCGTCTCGGCCTTAAGTCGGATGCTGAGGTGTAGCCGGTGTTCCACTGTGTTGACCCTTGAGTAGAGGGGTTGCCTACTTAGCGGTGCAGTTTCCCGCCTGCAATGCCGGTACCTGCTTGTGGGCCAGCAGTGTTGTTTCCTGCTACTGAGTGCGACCAGACATGTGACCAGCTCGGCTGGAAGACCATGATGGTGGGCCTCAGGGACACGCGGTGGGGTTATTGGACCCCTGTGTACACCCAGGTCTTACTTGAGGGCGACACTTTTGTGTTCCCCTTCCTTCTGTGTGACGTAGTGTAGAACCCTACTGAGCTTTATGCTCACTCCTACCCGGGCTGCGTTTTGCAGGTGCAGGCGCCAGCACTTGTTTAGTAGCCCCTACCGGGCAGGCGTTTGGTGGCGCGGCGGCGTCTGGCGGGGTCTGAGGTTTGGTGATTATCTTTCTACATCTTTTTGTTATAGTTAGCCTCCTACGGGAGTATGATGTATAAACTGTTGTAACCCCTTGAGGTCTTGAATTATTATATTATATCTGTTGGGGTTTAAATTTGTTGTAATATTCAGGGGTGCTTATGAGTTGTGAAATCAGTAAATTGGGGGGAACCCCTCGCCTTTATTTCCGCAATTAGTTAGTTTTCGGTTCGCGTCGCCCGGCCCGGTTGGGCTTCCGCGGGTCGGGACGCGACAGCTTGGTATCAGAGCATAGGTTGTAGATCCCAAGGTTAGGATCAGGATTCGGTTGAGATTGAGCGTGGAATGGGTTAGTTCTATGTCTAGAACATCTGTGCATGCTCCTTGTGATGTGTTATGCTTTTTCGCTTCCTATTTGAACTGCTTGTTTTGCGGTTTCTGATGAGTGAACTCTCGTTTGTCGTTGGTGATTGCGTAGATGGCGGGAGCTCGAGACCGGCCTTTGGTTGTCGGTCGGGGTGGAGCACGACCCGGTCGTCCCGCCCGACCGAGCAGGGAGGTTCCCGCTAGGGTGGTACGAGCTCGACGGACTGGGCCATCGCCTGCGACGGTTTCGGTTGCACGGGAGGAGACCCATCTCGCCGAGGAGAAGGTTGTCGCTCCGGTCGACGGGCGGGCCGCGGCAGCGGTCATGATGGACTTCCAGCGGCTGAACCCGTCTAGGTTCAGCAGTGAGACTGGAGATCCGACCACAGCAGACGGCTAGCTTCGAGGAGTCACGCGCGTTCTCGACGCTCTCTTCGTCGAGGATGACCGGATCCGGGTCACCCTCGCGGCGTTCCAGTTTGACGGAGACGCTCTTGACTGGTGGTGCACCGCCCAGCACACCAGTGGCGGAGAGGAGCCGACGTGGGAGGAGTTCAGAGCGTTGTTCTTGGACGCGTACTTCCCGGAGAGTACGCGTGACGCTCTATCTCTCGAGTACCAGTCCCTTCTGCAGGGTACTCGCTCGGTGCAGCAGTATGCCACCCGGTTCACGCACTTGGTCCGTTTTGCGGGGGCAGTGGCAGCAGATCTAGTAGCCAGAGCTCGGCAGTTTGAGTGGGGTCTTCGTCCAGAGATCAGGCGTCAGACGTGTTCCCACCGTTTCCAGTCGCACTCAGCAGTTCTGAACTGCGCCTTAGTTGTGGAGGCGCAGTTGCAGGACGAGAGACGCCGGGCAGTTCCACCGGCAGTCTCTACCAGCTCACAGTAGCAGAGGCCCCAGTTCAGTGGGGGATTTGACAGAGGCCAGCAGCGGCGTCAGCGACACTTCCAGCCGCAGTCGCAGCGCCCACAGCAGTTCCAGCCACAGTTGCCGAGTGTAGCAGGCTAGTTTCTCCTGACGGCCGGGCCGTCTGGGCAGGCTCCGTCAGGGGGAGGCCATGGTCAACAGCCTGGTGGTGCGCCAGTCACGTGTTTCCAGTGCGGGCAGCTGGAACACTTCCGTAGAGACTGTCACCTGCTGGGAGCGCGGGGCGCTGTGCCGCAGGGCAGTTTATACGACTTGAAAAGTGTCGTGGCTTAACAAGTCTAACCAAAATTATAATATATTCCGGTGCTCTACTTTAACTACTAAGGACCAGTAGATAGTGGAGAGTCCGAGTCGAGTCCACAAGGATTTCAGGGATTTAAATCAAATACTTAGCAAATCTCCTACTAATAAGTTGAGAAAAGATTTAGAATTGAAATTAAACTAAACTTATACTAGAGGATTGAAGAATATGAGAGAAAGGACCATAGGATTCTTAATCAATAACTAAGGATCTACCAGGTTTTCCAAAGATCAGGGCATGCAAACACGATAAATGGCTTTCTAAAAGTTGATAAGTGAATGACTAGTTCTCCTTATCACTCGACAAGTTCTGTTTAGGATTCCTTATCGGCAAGAACAATTAACGAAATATCAGTGACCGAATGATTAGTTACGTTCACTGCTAATGAACCCTCTTACTCAGATGAGTTCATCGCAAACAATGCCATAGAAATGGATTTAGGTGTAATATCGAGATGACTTCGCATCTCGATGGCCGAAACTACAAAGATAAGATGTATGAAGGATTAGGGATGGAACGTAGTGGGACTAGCACTACTATAGTGGGACTAGCACTATACAATCCCTAATCACGAATCAGATTCCATCCGAGATATCATGGGACTAGCATGATCCTCTTATTTAGATGAATCCAATCCACGCCCTAACATACACAAGCTCTAGAATCAAGTGCAAGCAAGAACGATCCAAACATCCAGCGATAAATCAACACCAAGATATAAAGAAAATAGAAATTAATCCATAAAACCAAACCATCGTGTATACAAACCCTAGATCTAAGAAATCCCTAGTAAAAACCCTAGTTACATCATAAGAATCCCATAGCTAGGGTTTTAGTTACTCATCTTTAGGGGATAATCCATCGGTAGAAGTTGATGACCTCCTCCCGCCATGGATCTCCTCAAAAGAATCGTCGAAGAAAAGATGTAGAAAAGATAGGTAAACTCTCTCCAAAAACGTATGGAAAAAGCCCCCAAAAATCCCTAAACAATGATTACTTATAGCCCAAGAGACAACCACCCCCGGATTAGATCAGAGCCGTCGATCTTTGCTTCTGGCCGCGTCGGATCGATCCAACTCTTGGAGTTCGATCGATCCGACTCCTTAACTCCCTTAATATTGTGAGCAACGCCCGAGCAGGATCGATCCAACTCTTGGAGTTCGATCGATCCTACGCCTTTATTGCTGGTAACTCCCGAGCTGGATCGATCGGGCTTGACTTGGCCGATCGATCGAACCACCGTTGTTAAGCTACATCCCTTGCTGGATCGATCGGGCACTTGAAGTTCGATCGATTCAGCCGTTGTTGATCGTTCCCTTGTTGGTTGAGTTGGATCGATCGAACCTGTTGAGACCGATCGATCTGGCTTGCCAAAAATCGCCAAAATAGATTGTTTTAGCTCCAGAATTGATCTAACTCGTGGAAGGACCTGTTATACCTGAAATGGAATAAAAGTAGTCAGTCCAGCATTGCTCGGGGCCCAACAAAGCCAAATTACAAGGGTGTTTTGTGCACTTTTCAAGTCTTATCACACCCCCCAACTTGATCTTTGTTAGTCCTCGAGCAAAGCAAATAAAAACTAAGAATAAAGCAGTAAATCTAACTAGCCACTTTCGTAGGTCTCACGATTGCACTTAGCATGTGCAACAAGCCTTTAAACCCCTGGGTGGCCCCAATGGAGGAGTTATAGTCTCCTGAGGGTTTCCAGTGATGATACCCACAAACATCTATACATCCCTTTGAAACATGTCATCAGAACTCCATTAAGATCCTCATTAATTCCAATGCATCAAACAGAACAAATATCCATGAATATATTCTTTAATTCATAGTCATATAAACATAAAGTAAATGAGAACAATTCATAGCACACTTCCAGCACTTCAACATATTTAATCATGATTCAAAAATAACTTTGACTCTCTTGTATGTAAATTTGGGTTTACACATGCTTCAGAGCATCAATTATATCTAAACACTTCAACTATTCAAGATCACAATCCTATCCAAGCACATATCTTCCACTTATCACATAGCAATATCCGTTTTTTTTTTTTTTTTCAATGACCTGTGCAATGTTATGATTTCTTAAGCTTTCTTCATGGTCCATGTAACGAGGTTCAAGCCAGTGACTCCCAAACCAAACGGTTTTAGGGCACTAAGTGTAGAACACTCTTCAGACTCTAATGCTCAAACCATGAAGGCTACAAATCATAACTAGTCATTCATTTATTTTTATTTTTTTCATTAAAGGAAATTCAACCTTTTTACGCGAACACCATGCTGGCTAGGCACACTGCCCGGTTACTAAGTTGAAAATCCTTTATTCTTCTTTTTCTTGTTTCTTTTTTTTTTCTTTTTTTTACTCAGATAATTGCATGTGTTCATGTATTTTCTGTGTCAAGTCTAGAATCATAAATCCATCCTAGTATCAGGTTCAGAATCTAATTTCAACTCATCCACATGTAAACGTGCTCAAGTGCAGTAAGATCTGTCAAGTCATCCCTAAACCATGGTAAAAGTGTTAAAGTACAGAACTCATGCCATGCATAGTTAAATTTACTGAATTTGACATGACATTTGAATTTCTGAACAATTCATAGGATAAATTTCTAAATCAAGCATCTTCATAAATAAGTCTCTTCATTTCGTTCTTCTGACATGATCTCAGGGAAGTATAATAGTTGGTTATCATGAAATAAATAAACATGAATTCCTAGAATTCTACCCCCCAACTTAAATGTAATTGTCCCCAATTACACTAAGTCATAAAAATAAACCAAAGAATATAGGGTAGAGATAACCTGAGATACTTCATACGAAGAAGTAACATTGATGATAAAAAGTCAACAAAATCGCAGATCAAGGTTACGTGTGAAAACCAAGAATAAGAGTAATGGCTCACAGGTGTGCATGTGACCGCATAGATGCCCTGTAGCAATATAGAAGGAATACCCCGTGATGCATTTATGGAATATAAGGAATAGACATTAAAATTGGAGAAAAATTTGGCAGCATTTCCTCTATTTATGCAAGAAGCCCATGGGCTGTACAAACATTCATCACAATGACAGAAATTGAAAAACTACAATCCTGAGCTTCCACCTGCAAGACACACAAATCAACCACATTCATCCACATACACACAGTAGACCAGCACAATCAGCTTCCCTTTTGTCCCCGAATACACCCCCCCAGAGCCAAAAAACTATGTACATATGATGCCAAGCAAGTACAAAAAGAAATCCAACCACCACACAAGTCAAATCAAAACTGGCCAGCACACGGCCATAGACGCAAGAAACCTAAAAGATATACAGGTAATGTAAGCAAGCATCTACGCATGAGGCTCAAGGCCGAGGTGGTGCCTCAGGGACAGGTGGCGGACAATAAGGTACGATAGTAAGAACCGGCGCAGGAGGGTGAAGGTCGTCAAGACGCGCCCGAATGTACGGAAGGTCTGCTCGGACGGCCGCATCTCTCGCGTCGACAGCGTCCAAACGCTGGTGTAATCGTACCAACTCACCGTGGAACTCTCGGTACATCTCGCCTAACGTAGGATGGTCGACTGGCCCGTACTCCGGTGCATGGTGTGATCGGCTGGGCCGCGGCTGACTGAGCAAGACACCCGCCCTCCTCATGTGACTGAGGACCTTGCTCCAGGTAGCGGAACGAAACCGTGCCGCCAGAAGGGCCTCCAGCGACACGGTCGGCTCCCCTTCTGGAACGCGCTCCTAGTGGTGTAGAACCGTGGAAATAAGCCGAGGATGTGGGCAGGCGGCATCGTCATAGCTCGGCCGCATATCCAGCACCGTCATCCGATAGAACTGATCGATGTCCTCCAAGATCATCTGCGGGATACTCATCGCCCAGTCCTTGGCCAACAGCCACAACATGCGGAGCCAATCTCCGGTCCGATACTGAGCATGCCCCATCTGGAAGACGTTCCGTCGCAGGACATCGTCAACTAGCCACATGTGCGGCGGCAGCTCAGCGCGAGAAAAGGTGTCGGTCGGATAACGGTCCGGACGAAGAAACATGTAAGCGTCGAACTCCTGGGCATAATACTCATCAGGCGTCGCTCGGTGGAGGTCGCGGCAGCGTTTCGGAATGGACAAGGCATCACAGACTGCCCGGAGATTCAAAGTGACCTCTACACCGTCGATCATGGAAGTGAACCCCCGGGACGCGTACCGGTGGGATGTATCCTTGTTGCTCGCGTCCCCAAAAGGAATAGGTTGCATGTTCTGATAAAACATGCACACCAGCCGCGGATAGACAGTGGAGCTGGGCGTGCACACAGGTAGGAGACCCCGGCGCTCAAGGGTCGCAATGGAATCTTTGGCGTGCTCGACCGTACGGAAAAACTCGACGTCGAAGGCGTACTCAAGGTTGAGCTCGCGCTGCCAGCGAGGATGAAGGCCGCGGAGGTCTGTCGGGGCAGTCGATGGGTGGGATTTCTTGCGCTTTCTTGGTCGCTGCACTTGTTGGGAGGAGGACGCCACCGCCGCTGCCTTTCTTTTGCCGGACGACTGCGTGACTGCCGTCGAAGAAGGTGGTGGAGCTCTCGAGGCGCGGATCGGCCTTGGCGGAGGTGGGGAAGAGGAAGAAGCCGGCGAAGAGGCAGATGTGGACGGAGGAGACAACGCCGGCGTCGTAGCTAATGGCAGCCGTCGTCGGGCCGGAGGGGTGGAAGAAGCGGCGGCCGCTTTCCCTTTTCCGCCGACGCCCTTCGTCGTCACATTCTTCGCGCGTACCATGGTAGGGATGGAGACAAGGGCGGCGCCGGCGATGATCAATGGAGCACACGGATCCTCGGGTGGAGGAGTGGAGTGGGTTTGGACGAAATGGAGAGGTCGTGAGTGGGGAAGGAGGCCGAAGGAATGGAATTTGGGGCGGTGGAGGATGATGGTGAGGAGGTCTTGCCGGAGGGGAGACCGACGACCTGCCGGGAGGAGGATCGCGGAGCGGTGGAAACCAAGTGGAACGGGGAGAAAGAAAAAGGGGGAGCGATCGAAGGGTTTAATCCCTAGGATCGCTCGGACGCGTCTTATACCCCAAGTGCGCGACTTCGATCGATCCGACCTTTGGGGTTGGATCGATCGAACTCCACGCGTCACCCAGCCCAAGCGCCACAACGCCCACCTTAAGGGAGGGGAATCGATCGGTCCAAGAAACCCGATCGATCCTACTCCTTTAATACCCAAAACATGCACAGCAAGCATGGTGCCTCACACCAGATCAACACAATAAATCCAAGCAACCCAAATCCTAATGTCATTGAGGAACGAACAAAACAATGCTACGAAGAACAAAATAAAATCCAAAGTGCAAAAATAAACTGGCAAGTAACAAACTCAATCTAGACAGACATCAAGCAGGAGTCCTAGAAAGTAGAATAAGAAAGTCCTAAAGTCTAATCATCGTTGTCCATGTCTTCATCGTCATCCTCGTCGGAGTCCTCGTCGTCATCCTCGTCGGAGTCACTCTCGCTCGACCGCTGGAACAGTGGGCGATCAGGGTCATCCGAGGCATACGGGGATCCTGGGGGCGAAAGTGCTGGCGATAGAAGCCCCGGATCAATCAGAGATCGTGGAGGCACCACAACAGAGGACCCGTCGGGCAATCGGAAAGCGACCCATGGATCCTCGAGACCAGGGTCGTGCTGAATAGCATAAACAAGACAGGCAAAGAGATTAGGATCCGGGAACGGCCCAAAAAACTCAACACCGACAGGATGGTCGATAACCGAACCGGCAGGATAAATAGGGATGGGGACATCCCAAGGATGGTAACAGTAGACTACCGGTGGCGACGGTGGCCGGCTCGAGTCGGCTGAGTCGGCAAGGTCATCATCAGATGAAAACATTGAAGCTTGAGATACCGGAGAACCTGGCTCAAACTCGGGCCCCGACGACTCGTAGCTGGAAGTAGACATTGAAGGTGACCCTGCATCCGAGATAATTGGTAAGAGAAACTGAAGAAGAAGAATGACCTGACCGCGTTGGATCTCTCGAACCTATAGGTGCCGATCGATCCAACATGGGTTGAGGGAAGAACAAACACCCATAACGGAACAGAGGAGGGAGAGAGATGCAAGAACTGTGGTAACGGCCGAAGGGAAAAGAGAAGGCAAACATGCATAATGATAGGTGAGAGGAAAACGGAAACAACGAGAGGAGGGCGACGGCCAGCGGGGATGGAGGCCGGCGTCGTTGGTCGGAAACCATGGCACAAACCATGGGTTCGCATGCAAGGGAGAGATGAAGAGGACACACATACAAGGGATTATCACACTGGCATGGGAGAGATGAAAAGGACGCGTCGGACTCTTACCGGAAAGTTGCAATTGCCTGGAAGGACACACCGGAAGCCGGGACGACGGTGTTCGCCTAAGCTGGACGCCGATGATGGGAGGAACTCCGGCAACCACGAAACGACTTATGTAGTTCGCTAGGCCTCGTAGTTGAGGTAAGGAGGGGAATAAATAGGCGGCTAAGAGGTATGGATTAACTCGGAATGGAGTCCGAGTTGGAGACGGCGAGGCAGAGGCGCGGAAGATCGGAAGTTATCTCAAGGAACCAGCAGGATCGATCGGCCTAGCGAGGATGGATCGATCGAACGCCACGTGGCTGCATCAGGTGGGCACCGATGAACAATAGCTACTAAAGGCGCCCGATCGATCGAACTTGGTGTGCCCGATCGATCGGACCGACTCATGGTGCGCGACCGATGGACGGATCTATCGCACGTTGTAGGGCCAAAAACACCACGCTCTGTCACCAATAAATACCTAGTCGGATCGATCGAACCCGCTAGGACGGATCGATCGAACTAGCACACTTAGTTTTCTCAAAAAAATGTTGGAGCGAAGGCCGGATCAATCGATAGGTGTAGGGTCAAAAACACTACGTTCTGTCAGGATTACACGCACAAGACGGACCGATCCCGCTCTCAAGCCCCGATCGATCCATCTAGAGCCAGGAGTAAGGACAAGATGGAGCGAAGAGCCGATCGATCGGGTGCTTGCGAGGCAAAAACACCATGTTCTGTCAAAAATAAAGCCACAATTTGGATCGATCGGCCGACATGGGACGGAGCGATCCAACTCCGGAACGAAGAAAAGCAATGCTAGATGTAAAGAAGGATCGATCGGTCCTTCTATAGCTCGATCGATCGGTCGGACCAAAATGCGAGAAAATCCACCAGAAAACTTAAAAATGAAGCCGCTACGACCCTGTAAAAATATAGACCTCTCCAGGCCAAAAGAATTCAAGTACGGACATCCCCTGATTCACCATTAACACGATCAGTCACAGACATCGATGACAGAATTATCAGACAACCAAAATCAACAACGCACTAAGCAGAAAATACGCAAGCATGCAAAGAAAACATGAAAGAAACCAAAACAACAGAACACACACAACGGATGGGTTGCCTCCCATCAAGCGCTTGGTTTAATGTCTCGAGCTCGACGTCATGAAAGTGCAATTACTCAGAAAGTGGTTCATGCAACCTCTGTGTGGCTTCTAAGGTCAGAGGATTTTCTATGTATCTTTTTAACCTTTGGCCATTCACTTTGAAGGTGGAATCAGAGTTAGGATTGCGGAGTTCAACAGCCCCATGAGGAAAAACTTGAGTAACTTCGAATGGACCAGTCCATCTAGATTTCAATTTCCCTGGGAAAAGCCGTAATCTAGTGTTAAATAACCACACCCTATCTCCCACATTAAAAGTTCTTTGATGAATGAACCGATCATGGTATGCCTTAGTTCGAGCTTTATAGATAAGAGCATTATCATAGGCGTCATTACGTATTTCCTCCAACTCATTGAGTTGGAGCAGGCGAGCGCTCTGACTCGTAGGTAACCAATTAACCTTTTTAATAGTTAACCACACTCTATCCATGAGATTCACTGGTAAGCGGCAATGCTTACCGTAGACCATCCGATATGGGGACATCCCTATGGGTGTTTTAAATGCCGTTCTATATGCCCAGAGTGCTTCATTAAAGCGCATAGACCAGTCCTTTCTATCCAACCGCACGACTTTCTCCAGGATGCGTTTGATCTCCCTATTAGACACCTCTACCTGCCCACTGGTCTGACGGTGATATGGTGTGGCAACCTTATGGGAAATATTATACTTATCAAGAGTGTGACGGAAATATCGATTCATAAAGTGTGATCCGCCATCACTTATAATAGCTCGAGGATGACCAAACCGAGAGAAAATGTTAGAATGAAGAAATTTAACAACAACTCGGTGATCATTGGTCTTAGTCGCTATGGCTTCAATCCATTTCAAAACGTAATCAACGGCTAATAAAATGTAGATGTAGCCATTTGAAGGAGGAAACGGGCCCATAAAATCAATACCCCAAACATCAAATACTTCATATTCAATAATCGGATTTTGAGGCATTTCATTTCGATGCGAAATACTCCCTAATTGTTGACACCGCACACACGCTTTTGAAAAACTGTGAGCATCACGAAAAATCGAGGGCCAATAAAAACCAGATTGAAAAATCTTGGCTGCGGTTCGACGGCCTGAAAAGTGTCCTCCACATGCATGAGAGTGGCATGAAGTAAGAATGGAGATTATTTCAGATTCGGGTACACAACATCTCATAATCTGATCCGGATAGTGTTTAAAAAGGATGGGATCATTCCACACATAGGATTTAACTTTCGAAAAGAATTTATCTCGATCTAGTTTATTCCAATGAGCAGGAGTGAATCCAGAAACAAGATAATTTACGATGTGTGCAAACCACGATTTTGGTGCTTGATCAACAGCCAATAAATATTCATCAGGGAAGGTATCATCGATCGGGGATGAATCATTAATGACATCGACAGGAAGACGCGACACGTGATCGGCTACCACGTTTAAAGCTCCCTTTTTATCTCGTAATTCCAGATCGAACTCTTGGAGAAGCAAAATCCAATGAATTAATCGAGGTTTAAGCTCTTTCTTGGAAACAAGATACCTAAGGGCTGAATGATCGGAAAAAATTATGACTTTGGATTCAAGAAGATATGACCGAAACTTTTCTAAGGAAAAAATCACAGCCAGTAACTCTTTCTCAGTAGTCGTGTAATTCACCTGAGCTTCATTCAACGTCTTACTAGCATAGTAGATGACACGAGGTAGTTTATCAATAGTTTGTCCCAACACAGCACCTACTGCGTGATCGGATGCGTCACACATGATTTCAAAGGGATGATTATAATCAGGACAATGGACAATCGGTGCTGAAGAGAGTGAATCACGCAGGACATGAAAAGCATGAAGACAAGATTGATCGAACACAAATGGAACATCTTTAACCAATAGAGCACATAACGGTTGGGAGATTTTACTAAAATCCTTAATAAACCTCCGATAGAACCCTGCGTGGCCCAGGAATGACCGAATTTGACGCACCGACGAAGGAGGCGGAAGTTTAGAAATAAGCTTTAACTTAGCTTTATCTACCTCAATCCCCCGACTTGAAATGACGTGGCCGAGAACGATACCTTCCGTAACCATAAAATGGCTCTTTTCCCAACTCAACACCAGATTAGTTTTCTCACACCTAGCAAGGACCTTGGATAGGTTCGTAAGGCATGAGTTAAAAGATTGGCCAAACACAGAGAAGTCATCCATAAATATCTCTAGAAACTGTTCAATCATATCCCCGAAAGTAGCAAGCATGCAACGTTGAAATGTCGCTGGGGCATTGCAAAGGCCAAAAGGCATACGACGATAAGCGAATGTTCCTACGGACATGTAAAGGTTGTCTTCTCCTGATCATTAGGATCGATGGCGACTTGATTATACCCAGAGTAGCCGTCAAGGAAACAATAATAGGCTTGGCCTGATAACCGTTCTAAAATCTGGTCAATGAAGGGCAATGGAAAATGATCTTTTCGAGTTAAAGCGTTAAGACGCCTATAATCAATACAAACTCTCCACCCTGTGGTCTGTCTAGTTGGGATATCCTCCCCTTTGTCATTTTTAACCACTGTGATACCAGATTTTTTAGGAACGACCTGAGTAGGACTAATCCATTTAGAGTCTGAGATCGGATAAATGATCCCTGCGTCTAAAAGTTTAATTACTTCCTTCATTACAACATCTTTCATAAGAGGGTTGAGCCGGCGTTGCATCTCCCGGACACATTTAGTTTCATCCTCTAAGAGTATGCGATGCATGCAAATCGAAGGATCAATGCCTTTAAGATCACCAATGGACCACCCTATAGCTCTTTTATGCAGTTTGAGGACATCGAGTAATTGATGCTCTTGATCAATGGTTAATGCAGAAGAGATAATTACTGGAAGGGTAGATTCAAGTCCAAGGAAGGCATATTTTAAATTAGATGGCAACGTTTTCAGCTCCAAAGATGGTGGTGTGATCAAAGAAGGTACAGCCGGCATTGAGGAGGTAGGAGGTAAAGGCTCAAGGAGAGCCTTTTTCCAGGAAATACCGCACACATCAGTAATGACATCAAGATCGTGAAAATCCTTTAAAACGTTGTCATTTTCAGACTTGAAAACCGACCCAAAACCATCCAAATCATTTTTTTCATTGTTCACAACCGGAAACACTACATCCGTACTCAAAACATCTTCATGCACATGTGACACATAATGTTCAAAAACATCGTCTTCAACCACAATAGACATGTGACAACCACTCTCAAAACTCCCACACGGAGTATCATCATTCAACAACAACACAGGTAATGTATCATCAACACAACACATTATCTCATCCTCATTAACCAAGGTATCAACCATAAAGCAGTCATCATCATACGCATGATTCTTTGAAGCATGAAATATATTCAAACGTAATTCCATATTACCAAATGTGACCGTCATGAAACCATCTCTACAGTTAATACAATCATTGGCTGTAGCCAAGAAGGGTCGGCCAAGGATTATAGGAACCGATTTTTTAGTTTGCACTCCAGGTTCCATGTCTAACACAACAAAGTCAACCGGGAATACGCACCGATCAACCTTAACCAAAACGTCTTCAAGGATTCCTCTTGGTGTCTTAATTGATCGATCAGCTAATTGTAGGGTCATGGCCGTAGGTTTCAATTCTCCTATACCAAACTTAGAATATAAGGAGAAAGGCATGAGGTTGACACTTGCACCCAAATCCAGTAGTGCTCCATCAATCGTGTGATTTCCTATAATGCATGAGATTGTGGGGGTGCCAGGATCCTTGAGCTTAGGAGGAAGATCACATCGAAGAATTGAGCTAACTTGCTCGGTCAGGAAAATCTTCTTAGACACATGTGACCTAGACTGTCGTTTATGTGTGCAAAGGTCCTTGAGGAATTTGGCATAAGATGGAATGTGTTTGATGGCATCAAGCAGAGGAAGATTAATATGCACTTTTTTAAATACCTCCATCATTTCATCTATTTTTGAGTTTTTGAATGGCGTGGAAGTAGGATCTGCTAAAGCTTCAGGGAAAGGAACCTTGGGAATATATGTTGTGGGATTTGGTTCTCTTTCATGAGATGATGCCATGTGTGGTGATGCATGTAAATCTCCAATGGAGTCATGATGATTTGAATGTGGAGTGTCGGAGGATGAACCAGGTTCCTTTGATGCACATGAGTTATTGGGCAATGATGTCTGAGAATGAGATGCATGTAAATCTTGATTATCTGTGGTTACTTCAGGTTGCTCAATTTTGGCAAAAGTTTTACCACTACGAAGGGTTGTCACAGCTTGTACTTGTTCATGCGATGAGTCGACATGATGTTGGCCTTTGGGATTAGGAATAGACTGACTCGGTAATTGTCCATCTTCTCTCCTAGACAATGCATTAGCCAATTGACCCAATTGGGCCTCTATCTTTGCCAGAGTTTGAGAATGAGAGTGTACTAATTGGGTCAACTCATCGTTGTGTGGAACATGATTTTGTTGTTGTGGATGAAGAGCTGAGTGATTTTGAGGTCCTTGACTCTGGGGAGGTACATACGGTTTGTTTCCCCAAGATTGAGATGTTTGATTTTGAACAGGCCGATATGGAGGTCGAAATGACGAAGTTTGGCCTTGAGAGTTGGTAGGATATGATGATTGGAATTTTGGAGGATAATTCGTAGTATGAGCACCTATGGATGGTCTAGAATTAAAAGAATTGGGTTGTTGGCCTGGTGTTCTCCACGAAAAATTTGGATGATCTCTCAAACCAGGGTTGTAAGAATTTGAATAAGGATCATAAGCTGGCTTAGATTGACCATACACGGCATTAATGTGTTCCTGTACTAACTCAGGATAATGACATGCCAACTGGCAGTCAGTGACATCGTGACCAGGATTCGAACATAAGAAACAGATTTCTCCTGACGATGGAATCGTAGGAAGAATAGATGAATCAACCTGATTTGTGGTTTGAGTGAGAACTTGATCTAGTTTTCTACTCAAGGCATCAACCTGTTGAGCAAGTCGGGTTGACTCGTTTAACTCAAGAACTCCTCGAGGATTGGATTGGTTGGACGGCCCACGATTATTCCTAGAGGAGGTGGCGTGGTGTTGAGAGTTCTCAGCGAGTCTCTCAAAAAGCCTCCAAGAATCGTCAAGGGGGTTGGTAATGAACACTCCCCCAGACGCTGCATCTATTGTTAATTGATGTTTTTCCTTAAGACCCTTGTAGAAATGCTCTACTATGGCCCATTGAGGAAATTGGTGGTGGGGACATTTTCTAAGGAGTTCCCTATAACGATCCCAAGCCTCATGAAATGCTTCATCGTCGGGTTGTCTAAAAGAGGAAATTTCATGGCGAAGGTCACTCGTCTTGATAATCGGGAAAATTTTTTCAAGAAATTGAGCTTGTAACTGAGGCCAAGTAGTGATCGACCGAGGTTCTAGAAATGTGAGCCAATGTTTCGCTTTACCTTTTAGGGTAAAAGGAAATAATTTAAGTCTCCAAGCGTCTTCGGTAAAATTATTTACCCTCACGGTAGAACTAATTAGAATAAACTCCTCTATATGATTGTAGGGGTCCTCATGAGATAAGCCATGGAAAGTCGGTAAGGATTGTAAAAACTGTGGTTTAATCTCATAATGGGCCGCTCCAATTACTGGAGGTTGAATACAGGAGTTAGAAGTGAAAGAGGTTGGAACATAAAAATCTTTCATGGCCCTACGACCCTGATTTTCAGGTTGGTTAGGATTGTCATTAGGTCCAAGATTGTCCTCAGGGTTATCCATAGCTAAATGAGTAGGAGAAGAGACCGACAATTTATGCGATGTAGAACAAGAAGCAAAGAATTCCTTCAATGTAAGATTGAAATCTGGGTCCTTATCATCACTCATCAACACATCATAAAGATCATTCAAGGTTTAGAAATGCAAACAGTGCAATCTCGATGACGTGTTGTTGGCGTTCGCTCCTTCACCGCTCGAAAGGATGCCGCTTTGTTCTTCACCTACTGATCACAAAAAGACATGGAAATATTAGCACTGAAACTATTTTTGGTCTTTTATATAATAATCAACCCATAAGCAAGAAACTATACTAAGTAAACAACTTAAAACACCGTAAAAATCCCCGGCAACGGCGCCAAAATTTTGATACGACTTGAAAAGTGTCGTGGCTTAACAAGTCTAACCAAAATTACAATATATTCCGGTGCTCTACTTTAACTACTAAGGACCAGTAGATAGTGGAGAGTCCGAGTCGAGTCCACAAGGATTTCAGGGATTTAAATCAAATACTTAGCAAATCTCCTACTAATAAGTTGAGAAAAGATTTAAAATTGAAATTAAACTAAACTTATACTAGAGGATTGAAGAATATGAGAGAAAGGACCATAGGATTCTTAATCAATAACTAAGGATCTACCAGGTTTTCTAAAGATCAGGGAATGCAAACACGATAAATGGCTTCCTAAAAGTTGATAAGTGAATGGCTAGTTCTCCTTATCACTCGACAAGTTCTGTTTAGGATTCCTTGTCGGCAAGAACAATTAATGAAATATCAGTGACCGAATGATTAGTTACGTTCACTGCTAATGAACCCTCTTACTCAGATGAGTTCATCGCAAACAATGCCATAGAAATGGATTTAGGTGTAATATCGAGATGACTTCGCATCTCGATGGCCGAAACTACAAAGATAAGATGCATGAAGGATTAGGGATGGAACGTAGTGGGACTAGCACTACTATAGTGGGACTAGCACTATACAATCCCTAATCACGAATCAGATTCCATCCGAGATATCATGGGACTAGCATGATCCTCTTATTTAGATGAATCCAATCCACGCCCTAACATACACAAGCTCTAGAATCAAGTGCAAGTAAGAACGATCTAAACATCCAGCGATAAATCAACACCAAGATATAAAGAAAATAGAAATTAATCCATAAAACCAAACCATCGTGTATACAAACCCTAGATCTAAGAAATCCCTAGTAAAAACCCTAGTTACATCATAAGAATCCCATGGCTAGGGTTTTAGTTACTCATCTTCAGGGGATAATCCATCGGTAGAAGTTGATGACCTCCTCCCGCCATGGATCTCCTCCAAAGAATCGTCGAAGAAAAGATGTAGAAAAGATAGGTAAACCCTCTCCAAAAACGTATGGAAAAAGCCCCCAAAAATCCCTAAACAATGACTACTTATAGCCCAAGAGACAACCACCCCCGGATTAGATCAGAGCCGTCGATCTTTGCTTCTGGCCGCGTCGGATCGATCCAACTCTTGGAGTTCGATCGATCCGACTCCTTAACTCCCTTAATATTATGAGCAACGCCCGAGCAGGATCGATCCAACTCTTGGAGTTCGATCGATCCTACGCCTTTATTGCTGGTAACTCCCGAGCTGGATCGATCTGGCTTGACTTGGCCGATTGATCGAACCACCGTTGTTAAGCTACATCCCTTGCTGGATCGATCGGGCTCTTGAAGTTCGATCGATCCAGCCGTTGTTGATCGTTCCCTTGTTGGTTGAGTTGGATCGATCGAACCTGTTGAGACCGATCGATCTGGCTTGCCAAAAATCGCCAAAATAGATTGTTTTAGCTCCAGAATTGATTTAACTCGTGGAAGGACCTGTTATACCTGAAATGGAATAAAAGTAGTCAGTCCAGCATTGCTCGGGGCCCAACAAAGCCAAATTACAAGGGTGTTTTGTGCACTTTTCAAGTCTTATCTGTAGTAGAGGCGGAGGGTCCAGTGCTTGGTAGGGGAGCAGTGGTGGGCGCGGACCAGGGGCTGGACCGAGCCGCTCCAGAGGTGGAGGCGGCCAGCGAGGGCGTGTGTTTGCCCTTCCGGAGCGTGAGCAGCCGGACACCGTTCAGTTGTACCAGCCGCCAGCGCAGTACCAGCAGACAGCGGGAGAGCCATCCGTACTCAGAGGTATCTTTCAGCTTTCTACTTCCTTAGTAGATGTGCTGATAGACTCTGGGGCGTCTCATTCCTATGTTGCTAGCATGTGTGTGGCATCGCTAGGATTAGAGACGAGTCGGCTAGAGGTGGCACAGTCTGTAGACTCACCGATTGGCGGAGCGGTCAGGGTGGACCGGGTCTGCCGATCTTGTTCCTTGGAGGTTGGTGGCCTCCGTGTCTGTCTAGACCTGCGGGTAATAGACATGACAGGCTTCGATGTGATACTCGGTATGGACTGGTTGGCAGCATACCGAGCTATCATCGACTGTGGTCGCCGGAGGGTGGTCGCTTGGACACCCGATGGGACACAGTTTGTGCTGTTAGGGGATCGGTTCTCAGCCGATTCCTTTGCTTGTGGTGTGGGGAGGCGTGGCAGCGAGCTTTCAGCCTTGCTGGCCAGCCTGTCCCTGTTTGGGTCAGAGGGAGTGCAGCAGAGCAGTTTCCCCAGGATCGTGTGCGACTACACCGACGTGTTTCCCGAGGGAGTGCAGCAGAGAGGTCGACTTTGAGATCGACCTGGTACCGGGTACCGCACCGATCTCTCTCCCAGCGTTCAGGATGGTACCAGCAGAGCAGAGTGAGTTGAGGACCCAGGTAGACGAGCTTACTAGCAGAGGCTTCATCCGTTCCAGCATGTCACCCTGGGGGGCGCCAGTGTTGTTCGCAAAGAAGAAGGATGGTACCCTTCGACTTTGCATAGACTACAGGCGGCTCAACAGGGTGACGGTGAAGAACAGGTATCCGATGCCGAGGATCGACGACTTGTTTGACCAGTTGCGAGGATCTTCAGTGTTCTCGAAGATCGACCTCCGCACCGGCTACCACCAGTTGAGGGTTCGGGATTGCGACATCCCGAAGACGGCTTTTCGGACTCGGTACGACTTGTATGAGTTTGTGGTGATGCCGTTTGGGCTGACGAACGTACCAGCAGCGTTCATGGATCTCATGCAGAGGATCTTCCGGCCTTTCCTAGACCAGTTTGTGGTGGTGTTCGTCGACGACATCCTTATCTACTCTCGGTCAGAGGCGGAGCAAGAGCGACACTTGGCGACAGTGTTGCAGCTACTTCGGGAGCATCGGCTTTATGCCAAGGCTTCCAAGTGTGAGTTTTGACTCCCACAGGTGGGATTCCTTGGGCACGTGGTGTCGGCAGCAGGGATCTCAGTTGACCCGGCCAAAGTCGAGGCTGTGGTACAGTGGCAGAGACCGAGGACAGTGTTCGAGGTTCGCAGTTTACTAGGCCTGGCAGGTTACTACAGACGGTTCGTGCGGGACTTCTCCAGAGTTGCCGGACCGATGACCAGATTGACACAGAAGGCCGTCACGTTCTTGTGGGATGATGCTTGTGAGCGAGCTTTCGTGGAGCTGAGGACGAGGTTGACCAGTGCGCCGGTGCTGATCGTCCCAGAGCGAGGTGTTGGTTATAGTGTCTACTGCGATGCCAGCGGTGAGGGTTTGGGGTGTGTCCTCATGCAGGAGGGCCATGTAGTTTCCTATGGTTCTCGTCAGCTGAAGAACCATGAGAGGAACTACCCGACCCATGACTTGGAGCTGGCAGCGGTGGTCTTCGCCCTGAAGACCTGGCGGCATTACCTCTTTGGCGAGAAGTTCTCAGTCTTCTCGGACCATAAGAGCTTGAGGCACGTTTTCACCCAACGTGACCTCAACCTGAGGCAGCGACGCTGGATGGAGCTACTGGAGGACTACGACTTTGCTTTGCATTACCATCCTGGTAAGGCAAACGTCGTAGCAAACGCGCTGAGCAGACAGGTGAGAGACACCAGAGCAGCAGTTGCAGGGTTGTCAGCGCGGCGGTGGCAGGCTCTAGAGACAGCGGGCCAGTTGGGGCTCGAGTTTGAGGATCAGGGATCCAGCAGTTTTCTCTACGCAGTACAGAGTATGCCAGCGGTTCTAGCCAGAGTGTTGGAGGCACAGCACAGTGACCCAGAGCTCGAGGAGTTACGCACATCGACGGGCACGGAGGGCGCAGACGGGGACTGGACAGTATCGTCAGACGGAGGGCTACGGTTCAGAGGCAGAGTAGCGGTTCCAGCACATCCAGTTCTACGAGACGACGTCCTACGAGAGTTCCACCACTCTCGTTTTGCAGTTCATCTCGGCGGTACCAAGATGTACCAGGATCTTCGGCGACAGTTCTGGTGGCGCGGGATGAAGAGGGCAGTGACGGAGTTCGTATTGCACTGCCTTACCTGTCAGAAGGTCAAGGCAGAGCACTAGCGGACTCCGGGGTTACTTCAGCCACTTCCACTAGCTGAGTGGAAGTAGGAGCACATCACGATGGACTTCGTGACCGGGCTACCGAGATCTCCTAGGGGGAATGACGCGATTTGGGTCATTGTTGATCGATTGACCAAATCGGCGCACTTCCTGCCTATGCGGACGACAGACTCGACGGACAGGTTGGGCAGCTTGTACGTCAGAGAGGTGGTCAGACTACACGGAGTTCCAGTTTCTATCGTGTCAGACCGTGACCTAGGTTTACCAGCAGGTTCTGACAAGGCTTTCAGGAGGCAGTGGGCACACACCTGACTTTCAGTACGGCTTTCCATCCGCAGACAGACGGGCAGTCAGAGCGGACGATCCAGATCTTGGAGGACATGCTGAGAGCATGTGTCCTCGACGCTGGAGGCAGCTGGGAGGGGCACGTCCCCTTGGTGGAGTTCGCCTACAACAACAGCTACCAGTCCAGTCTTGGAGTAGCACCTTTCGAGGCGTTGTACGGTAGGCCGTGTCGTTCGCCGGTGTGCTGGATAGAGGTTGGAGAGGCTTCACTCACCGGTCCAGACCTCATCAGGCGGTCGTCAGAGAGGTTAGTGCAGATCAGGCAGAGACTTCTGACGGCTCAGAGCCGGCAGAAGAGTTATGCAGATCAGAGGCGACGACCGTTAGAGTTTGCAGTCGGTGACAGGGTGTTCCTGCGAGCATCGCCGTACAGAGGGTCTGTCAGGTTTGGCAGGGGTGGTAAGTTGGCGCCGAGGTTTGTCGAGCCGTTTGAGATCCTAGAGAGGATCGGCGAGGTAGCTTACCGCCTGGATCTTCCTCAGCACATGTCTGCTGTGCATCCGACGTTCCACATGTCGATGCTGAGGAAGTATCACCCAGATCCGTCTCATGTCATCAGGGTGGATGACATCGAGCTTGAGGCAGACGCGACGTTCGTCGAGCAGCCAGTTCGAGTACTTGACCGGAGGGATCAGGTTTTGCGGGGCAAGACGATTCCCTTGGTCAAGGTACTGTGGAGGCACAGAGGCACTGAGGAGATGACCTGGGAGCGCGAGGCGCGCATGCGGCAGGAGTTTCTACAGTTGTTTTCGTCTAGAGGTACCCCTTGTCCTGTCTTTTAGTGTAACTATTTTTCTGTTTCTGAGCCCTACCTTTATCGAATCTCGGGACGAGATTTCCTTTAAGGGTATTAGGATGTGAGGACCTGTCCCTCCATTCCTGGGTCGACCGCCTGGGTCGGGCCCGTGACTCGTTGTGGACCGCAAGGGCAATTTGGTAAATTGCGCCTTATTGGTTTGTTTCACACCCGCGTGCGCACACACTGACCTTGTTTGTGTTAGTGCTTGATTAGAATGGTTAGGTGGACCCGGGATCAGAAGATCCCAGCTCGGGCGCGTTGAAGCTTGCTTTTGGACAGCTTACGGCCCTTGAGCGATCGGTCGCTCCTAGGAGCGATCGATCGAACTCGTGCGCAGGGCAGTTGAACTGCGCAGAGCAGTTAAACTTCCATCGTCCTCCATTGTCAGGAGAAGAGAGGACCTCTCCTCCCCTTTCTCCACCTTCCCCGACCTTCCCCTACCTTCTCCTTCTCTTCTCTTCCTCTTCTTCTTTCTCTTCTCTTCCTTCTTTCTTTCTTCTTCCTGCGGTGCCCTGGTTCCTCTGTTCTTCCCGGCAGCCATCTTTTTCATTGCCGTTCTCCCTCCTCCGACCACCTTTTTGGGAGCTTGAAAGCTTGTTGGATTCGTGGCAACGAGAGGAAGGCTCCTGGTGTGGTTTGGAACCTCGTTGGTGGCTGGTTTGCGAGGGATCAACCGAGGAATGCGCAGTCCGGTAGGTGTTCTACCTACATGAGTTAATTAATGGGTTTAGTTAAATCTAGCCGTTAGATCTTGATGAAATTATGTTGTTGAATGCATGTTGCTTAATATAGTCTCTAGTTTAAGTTTCATGATCTTTGGTTAAGATTTATGTAGGATTTATGCATGATAAATCTCGGATTTCCGGTTTTCTGCTGTTCTTGAAGAACAGCCGGCTTGCGGCGAGTTTTCCGGTTTGTACATGCATGATCTTGGTTTTTTATGAGAGATAAGAGTTGTAGATCTGTGAGTCTACTTTCAAACCCAATTTATTTCATATTTTTCCGATTTTTCTACGAGTTTTCGTGATTTTTCTTTGAAACTGTGTCAGAGCAGAGTTGTTCATGAACATCGCCACGGTTGATCCGTGCATCAACCGCCAGACTCCAAGGTCGACCGTCGCGGTCTCCACGGTCGACCGTGAGCCTGAAAAATAGCAAAATAACCCCTCACGGTCGATCCGTTGATCGACCGTCAACCTTAGCTTTTCCAAGGTCGATCCGTTGATCGACCGCCAGCCTTGAATAGTGTTTTTAGTGGTTTTGATTAGTGTTTAAATATGATATTATATTTTACTGTTCATCGAAGTTTTCGGGGTTGTTTCCCGTTGCAGGAGTCCGCGATTGATGGTCGTGGTACCGTCGTAATGCCGGGACCCGCTGCGGATCGGCTGGCAGCGGTTGGTAGTACCGCTGCAGCGATCATGTTGGACTCGTATGATGCCTTGACATACTGTTGCATGCCTATTTCCTCTTGCTTGTGTATGTTCATAGCATGCATTTTCTGTTGTGCATTAGTTGCATGATTAGGGCGTGGGTGATTTGTGGATCGCCGTCCCGAGGCTGGAAGCTCGGATTTAGCCCTAGGACCGGGGTTGGGTAGCTTGGTCCAGTTCGAATTGTGGTGTCCAGTCAAACTTGATGATAGGCTTAGATGACTGGTACACATGTTGCTTGGTGATTATAGAGGTCGTGTCGGCCTTAAGTCGGATGCTGAGGTGTAGCCGGTGTTCCACTGTGTTGACCCTTGAGTAGAGGGGTTGCCAACTTAGCGGTGCAGTTTCCCGTTTGCAGTGCCGGTACCTGCTTGTGGGCCAGCAGTGTTGTGTCCTGCTACTGAGTGTGACCAAACATGTGACCAGCTCGGTTGGAAGACCATGATCATGGGCCTCAGGGACACGCGGTGGGGTTATGGGACCCCTGTGTACACCCAGGTCTTACTTGAGGGCGACACTTTTGTGTTCCCTTTCCTTCTGTGTGACGTAGTGTAGAACCCTACTGAGCTTTATGCTCACTCCTACCCGGGCTGTGTTTTGCAGGTGCAGGCGCCAACTCTTCTTCAGTAGCCCCTACCGGGCAGGCGTTTGGTGGCGCGGTGGTGTCTGGCGGGGTCTGAGGTTCGGTGATTATCTTTCTACATCTTTTTGTTATAGTTAGCCTCCTACGGGAGTATGATGTATAAACTGTTGTAACCCCTTGAGGTCTTGGATTATTATATTATATCTATTGGGGTTTAAATTTGTTGTAATATTCAGGGGTGCTTATGAGTTGTGAAATCAGTAAATTGGGGGGAACCCCTCGCCTTTATTTCCGCAATTAGTTAGTTTTTGGTTCACGTCGCCTGGCCCGGTTGGGCTTCCGCGGGTCGGGGCGCGACAAGGGTGGTACCTGGACAGGAGCCCGCAATCTTTGTTTCCTCTCGTTTGTCCTTGGGTGAGGGCGGGACCTGGACAGGTGCCCTCGGGAATCGTCGGGGTTATGGGGCCCCTTGACATACTTTAGACTTAGGCGGAGAACGACACAGTTGCAGTTTCCCTTCTTTTCCGTGCGACGTAGAGTAGAACCCTACTGGGCATTGTTGCTCACCTTACCTGGGTTGCATCGGCAATGCAAGTCGATGCGGTTCATTCTTTCAGGTTTTCTTCTAGAAGATGGCGCGATATTTCGAGGTGATCGAGGACTTGGAGCTTCGAGGAGTTTTTCTACAGTTAATTTACAGTTTTAATCAATGATGTACAAATTGATGTATAATCTGATGTATCCAAGAACAGAATTGTTTGGTTATTAATTCAGTTGTAATTGAGAAATGTTGTAATATTCTTTAATGTAAATGTTGAGAAATGTAATGATGTTGAAGTTGTAAAATTGTACAATATATAGGTTTCTTGTGCTATAATTATAAAGGAGATTTTGACAAATTGTTTTTATGAACTTGAGGACTAAATTGTTAAAATTCATAGTAGTTATATACTTGTGCGCCTATTGATGATGTAAACAGGTTTAGGTTTCTTACACCTCAACCTGGATGGGTTTTCTAGTTCGGGGTGTGACATGGCAGTCCGATGGCAGATTGGTCTCTTTTACTCTCTCCTCCTGATGAATAAATTTTATATCTCGCAAGTATACGAATCGGTGTGGTCAGTATAGCAGCAAGACGAGTATCGTACCCACAGAGATTTGTAAAGATCATTAGAGTAAAATGCTAAAGAACAGAGAAGAAAGAAAATAACGAAGGTAAACTAAGAAATAAGAAGTACCGAAAATAGAATATCTAATAGCAAAATAAGAAAATGATAGAAATATAATGGATAAAGACTAAGATCCCGATTTCACCATAACATCCTCATTCTATGCATTGAAATCAACAAAATCTCAATTTAATTCCAAAGATTCGTTCTTCCGGTATGATGATCCGTTCGGTCACGGTCTTCACCAAATACCCTTAGGGTGCGTTTGGATGGCATGGTATGGGGTGGATTAGATGGAATGGGGGAATGAGTGGATTCCGCATTCAACCCATTCTCTTGTTTGGCTCGTTTTGTGATTTGGAATCGGCCGGATCCGACAGTGTCGGATTCCAAAAATTTGGAATCGCGGCGTCCGCTCAAGGCCGCTATACATCCCAAGTGGATCCCGGATTTGAAGAAATCATGAATGACCATTTTACCCCCTTAATATTTAAAATGGCTATATTTATCATAACTTTAAATATACATGTTGAAACTTTATGAAATTAGTCTCATTGGAAAGATATCATCGATATCTTCGTTATGAGACCAATATTGAGTATTTTTTAAAGCAAATATTTGATGTAATTTAATTTATAAAATCATTTAATATATTATAACTTAAATTATACCTGAATTTTCAATAATTTCGATCAATCATTTTACATGATTAGATGCATTCAAAGAATTAATTTGACCTAAATTTTCAATAATTTCGATCAATCATATCTCGTGGGTATTGTTATTATTATAATAAAAAACATGTCTTAATTTGAAGAAAATTTAAAGTTTTATTATTAATTTGAACAAAATTAGCAGATTCAGCTCATCCATAATAGACAAGCCAAACGCCAGAATCAACAGATTCAGCTCATCCCATACAGACCAACCAAACAACAGAACCAAAATCCACGGAATCACCAGATTCAGCTCATTCCCCATTCAGCTAATTCCACAGATTCCTCATTCAGCTAATTCATCAGATTCAGGTTTGCCAAACACACCCTTAATTAACTCTTGCTAACGAACTCATAGCTAAGTGTCAATCAAGAATCTATTAAGCTCTGAAGAACAATTATGAATCAAGAATAGTCTTAGATTGAACTCGTCTTCGATATAAACTCATACATTTATAGATCTTGTAAGATTAGGGAATGAACTCTCGCCCAATCTCACATAAAACAATCAATAATACTTCTATTGACCAAATAAAGGTATTTAAGATCTCAGTTATAATAATGAATGAAACAAGGAATATAAATTGATTAAATAAACATGATTCAATAACATAGAATGATTCTGTTAGGCTACATCGGTACCTTAGAAAAGAAACTAGCCACTCATGTTCATCATGAAGATGACAAAAGTGTTTAAGGAAAAATAAAGAAAGAAAGATGAAGAAAACAAAACCCAAACGCTGCTTCCTCTCGTCCAGATGCACTAGAAAAGTCCTCCCAGAAGTCCTCAAAAACCTCCTCTGGCTAACCCTAAGTTTCCTATTTATAGGCTCCAAAAGTTTGGAAACTCTGGTTAGGTTTAAACCCGTTATACGCTCACGGTAGATCTAGCGGTCGATGCCACGGTCGATCGTCAACTGCTCAAGTTTATTTGAAAAAGCGGCGGTTGATCCTCACATTGACCTAGAGAAGTCTTTTTCATGACAGAGGCTGACGGTTGATCTTGCGGATGATACGATGGTCGACCGTGAGTTGGTCGATCTCGTGAATGATGCGACAGTCGACTGTGAGTATATTGAGCGCGACGGTTGATCTCGCGGATGATGCGACGGTCGACTGTCACTATTCATTCAGCACTGCGCCATTGGTACTAAAAATACGATAACTTCTTCTAGGAAACTCGGAATCACAAACCGTAAAATTTTCCAGAAAGTGGACTTCAAGAACTTTCCAATGGTGTATGAGACATCATCGAGTTATGGTTGAGAAGGTATAGTTTCATATTTGAAGTTGACCCATGTAATCTTTTTAGCTTCTTTTAGCTCTAATTTCCTGTATTTTCCAAGCAAATATGTGAAATAACATATAAGTGTCAAAATAGTATTAAAGATGATGATTAAGGCTGAAGAATTGAACAATTAAGATGGTTATAAGACTGTTCAGAGTGTACTTTCATGCTCTTTCATGGAACAATTAAGATGGTTATAAAATTTTCAGCTCATGTACAATTTCTAGTAACATGCTCAATTTGACACTATTAAACCCACAGTGTAGTATGAATAAGGTCATTAATGTCTACACCCCCCAACTTGAAATCAACATTGTCCTCAATGTGTGCATCCTAAGCAATAAAATATGGAGAAGGTGACTATCCAAAAATTTCATATAAAGGAGATCCAAGATAGTTTAAATAAGAAAGAGGCCACCTGATTGAGTAAGCGAACATCTCCTCAATGATCATCAGGGTGGTTGAAAACATAAAAGAAAAACAAAAGAGAAAACATAAAACTGAAAACTGAGACTTAAAAACAGGTTAGCTTGGTGGGTTGCCTCCCACCCAGCACTTTCTTTAACGTCTAGGCAAGACGTTGATACGAGTCGGATCGACTCGACCAACTGGACCCGAACCCAGAAGAGGAACCAAGCTAGTTCAACCTCTTTCCTAGTTTGACTTGGACTTCCCTAGTTCAAACTAGAGTATTTAATTAGTATTTATCATTAGTCTTTTATTGAGTCCTAGTTGATTGTTAGGAATTAATTAAGAGTCCCTTTGAGTTAGGAAGTTGAGTTGAGTCAGAAACCTTATTACTTGCTCATTAAGCAAGGGGGTTTTAGAGTTGGATTAGGACTCTGTCAGGTCTCTATAAAAGGACCTTAGTAGTTTGTATTAGGTTATGATGAATGATGAATGCATGAGATGAATGATTAAGAATAGTTGATAGATTATCATAGGAGTAGAATATCATAGGAGTAGAGATAATATAGCTTCCACCAGATATCTACCATAGATCCACCTTCTTTCCCGTCGGTCATCTTCTCCGCAGCCGGCACCGCCTCCACCTTCAATTTCTCTCTCCCCATCACTTTCTCTCTCATCGACACGTCACCGCCACATCATCACTATTCATCATCTCCTTCCTCTATCCCGAAACCCTAGCCAAGCTTCACCGCCGTTCCCTCTTCGGCCACCCCCGTCGCCAACTGAGGCCACCATTCTCTTCCTCTAAGCCCCACGACTCCGGCCATCCCTTTCCCGCCGTCTTCACCGTCTCCGGCGCCTTCCCCGGCAAACACCACCTCCAAGCTCTGCCGCCATCAACCCAGATCCACCTCGATCTCACCCGAAAACCTCCCAGATCCTTCCTAAGCAACTCACGACCCTTTCCCGACTATCTTCTCGACGTCCCAAGCCTCTGCCGAGCTCCCCGTCGTCCCCGACGCCGGTTAACCCAAACCGCCGCCGACTACCTCTCCAGATCCCGTCGATCTAGCCCACCTCCGACCAATCCACTCCGGTGGATCTATTCCCCATCACCCCGCGACCTTCCCTGCCACTATCCCGACCGCCTCCGCCGCTCCTACGCCGGCGATCCACTCCGGCGATCCTCAGCCGTCGGATATTCCCAGCCAGATCTTGACCAACTCAGCCAAGTCTAATTGGTTCAGCTCAGCCACCAAATCCGAATTCAGCCACTTACCCCAATCTGAGCCAGAACTGAACCAGATTCGATCCAAATCAGCCCATTGGACTCAAATCAAGTCCGATCAGGCCGATTCTGATCGATTGGAGCAGTAGAGACCCATTACGAGAGGATCACGAGTAGACCGCTCGTAACAGACGTACTGCAAAACCTTAAGGTTCAACAAAATTCGCTGCATCCATAACTCCTGATTGTCCTTCCATATACAGCTTCAAACGGTGCCCATTGACTTTGAATTTGCTCCCATTCCTTTCATTCTCAATTTCAACAGCACCATAAGGAGATACTTGTGTCAGTTTGAAGGAACCCATCCATCTTGACCTTAATTTACCTGGAAAAAATTTCATTCATGAGTTATAAAGTAAAACTTTCATACCTGGTGTGAACTCCTTCCGTCGTATTGCTTTGTCATGATAGAGCTTGGTCATTTTCTTGTAGATTTTAGCGTTCTCGTATGCTTGATTTCGCAGCTCATCCAATTCGTTCAATGGCATCTTCCTATACTCCAATTCCATCGGTAGGTGGCATGCTTTTCCAAACACAATTCGATATGTGCTCATACCAATAGGAGTCTTATATGAAGTGCGATATGCCCAAAGAACATCATTCAATTTTGCCGCCAAATCCTTCCTTGTAGTGCCGATAACTCACTCTAAGATTGTCTTAATTTGCCTACTGCTCACCTCAACTTATCCCGATGTTTGAGGGTGGTACAAAGTTGCTACCTGATGGGTGAAGTTGTACTTATTTAACAAGGAATCAAATGCTTTATTGCAAAAGTGCGTCCCCCCATCACTTATAATCGCCCGAGGTGTTCCAAACCTTATAAAAATCATATCTTTCAAGAAACTCACCATGGTCTTGCTATCATTGTTCATGGTGGCAATTCCTTAAATCCACTTAGATACATAATCCGCTGTAACAAGAATATAAGTATACCCATATGATGGAGGAAACGGTCCCATGAAATCTATGCCCCAAACATCGAACAATTCCACCCCTAAATTATTTGTAAGAAGCATCTCATTCCTTTTGCTTATGTTTCATGATCTTTGACATCTGTCACACTTAGCAAAAAAAATAAATGCATCTTTGAATAAGGTAGGCCAGAAGAAACCAGATTGAAGAACTTTAAAAGTAGTTTTCTTATCTCCAAAATGCCCTCCACAAGCATGACTAAATTTCAATATATCATTATGTTCAGATTCTGGAACACAACGCCTTATTATTTGATTAGGACAATGCTTAAATAAATAAGGGTCATCCCAAAAGTAATATCTAATAGTGGATAAAAATCGTTTCTTTTCCTGTGAACTTAAATCAGCACGTAGAACATTACTAGCTAAATAGTTAATAATATCCGCATACCAGGGTTCTTTACCATGCATAGAAAACAGTTGTTCATCAGGAAACCTGTGAGGACATGTCCCTCTACTCCTGGGTCGACCGCCCGGGTCGGGTCCGTGGCTCGTTAGCTTGTTTTACGTCGAGTGCGCGATCTGGTGGATCGTATTGTTTCTTGGACCGCAAGGGAAATTTGGTAAATTGCGCATTGTCGGTTTGTTTCACACTCGCGTGGTGCACACACAACCCCTATATTTGATTTATGTGTTTGCTAGAACCCTAGGCGGGCTTGGGATCGAAAGATCCAATCTTGGGTGCACAGAAGCCTGTTTTTAGGCAGATGGCGGCCCGTGTACGATCGATCGCTCCTGGGAGTGACCGATCGGACTTGTGTCTGTGGTCGGCGCAACCGACGTGTCCGGATAAGGACGTGAACTGACTTAGCCTGGCCTAGTCCCACCGATCGGTGCATGGACCGATCGATCGGACTCGAGCTTATAAATAGCCCATGACTTCCCCTGTTTTTCCGGTTTGCTTCCCGTCACCTTCTTCCCCTCTGTTCTCCCTCCTCCGGCCATCGTTTTGAGTGCTTGATGGCTCATTTGATTCGTGGAAGCAAGAGGAAGATCCCTGGCTTGGTTGGAATCCAGTTTGATGCTCGTAGCGTGGGGAATCAGCCAAGGATTGAGTTTCCAGTAGGTTTCTACCTACTTGAGGTTGTTTAGGGGTTTTCTCTTAATCTAGCAGGTAGATCTAGATGTTCTTGGTGTTGTTGGATGCCTCTTGCTTAGCTTAGTTTCTGTTGTAAGTTTGATAATATTTGACTGGGTTTTTAGTAGGATTTTAACTTGTTTAAACTCGGATCTTCCGGTTTCTCTGTTCTTGAAGAACAGTCGATTTACAGCGTGTGTTCCGGTGTGTACGTGCATTATTTGGACTTATCATGAACATGAGAGTTGTATATCTTTGAATCCACTCTCGGCCCCAACCAGTTTCATAATTTTCTAATTTTCCTATGATTTGTTATGATTTTCCTACGGATGGACTGCGTTGCAGCAATTAAAGGTAATTAGTGAGATTAATGGTTTTGATTAGTGATTTTCGGGTAATCTAGCCGTCGGATGTTTCCCGGTTTTAGACATGTTGATCCCAGCAGGTCACTTAGCCCCTAATTAGAGAATCTTGGTCTTTTTAATAATATTATATGTGATTAGTGGTTTTAATTAGTGATTTTCGGGTAATCTAGCCGTCGGATGTTTCCCGGTTTTAGACATGTTGATCCCAGCAGGTCACTTAGCCCCTAATTAGAGGATCTTGGTCTTTTTAATAATATTATATGTTCTGAATATATAATATAATATTATATATTAATCTAAGTTTTCGGGGTTGCTTCCTGTTGCAGGAGTCCGCGGTTGACGGTCGCGGTACCGTCATAATGCCGGGACCCACTGCGGATTGGCTAGCAGCGGTTGGTAGTACCGCTGCAGCGATCCAGTTGGACTTATATGTTATCTTTATCATACTGTTGCATGCTTACCTCTTACCTGTGTATGATCATAGCATGCATTCTGTTGTGCATTAGATGCATAAGGTTAGGGCGTGGGCGATGGGTCGATCGCCGATCCGAGGCTTTCGGGTAGCTCGGATTTAGCTCTAGGACTGTGGCGGCTAGCAAGGTCCAAGTTGGATATTAGTGTTCAGACGATATCGATGATAGGCATATATGACTTGAATACATGTTGATCGATGATTTAGAGGTTGTGTCGGCCTCGAGTCGGGTTTTGAGGTGTAGCCGATGTCCAGTTATAACGACTCTTGAGTAGAGGGCGTGCCCTCTCAGCGGTGCCATTTCCCGCCAGCAATGCCAGTTACCTGCTTGTGGGTCAGCGGTGTTGTTTCCTGCTTACTGAGCGTGACCCATCATGTGACCAGTTCTTCTGGGAGATCATGGTCCTGGACCTCAGAGACACACGGTGGGGTTATGGGACCCCTGTGTACACCAAGACCTTACTTGGGGGCGACACTGTTGTGTTCCCTCCCTTTTTGTGTGTCGTAGTATAGAACCCTACTGAGCTTAGTGCTCACTCCTACCCGGGCTGCGTTTTGCAGGTGCAGGCGTTAACTCTTCTTCAATGGCCCCTACCGGGCAGGTGTTTGGTGACGCAGCGGCGTCTAGCGGATCTGAGGAGCGGTGATCGTCTGTTTACCCTTTTTGTTAGATAGCCTCCTACGGGAGTGTGATGTATATTAGTGTAAACCCTTTTGACGATTTTAATATTATGTTATATCTTTTGAGGTTTGAAATTATTGTTAATTAAGGGTGCTTATGAATTGTTTAGGGAGACCAGTAAGTTAGAGGGAACCCCTCGCCAAAAAATTTCCGCTTTAGTTAGGTTCCGGTTCGCGTCGCCCGGCCTGGTTGGGCCTTCACGGGTCGGGGCATGACAAAACCATTCTTGGATGGGTTGTACATCCTTAGGGCCGGCTATGTCACGCCTCGACTCGCGAAAACCCAACCGGGCAGGGCGACGCGAACCGAAACCTTACAAACCACGGAAAAATATTGGCGAGGGTTCCCTCTAACCTATTAGTCTCCCTAACAATTGTCCCAAACACCCTCAATTTGAAGACATAATTAAAGAAGCATCGAACCATAGATTACAAAACCCAAGTGAATTTAATTTACATATCCTCAGAGAGGAGAAGATCCAAATACAATATTACTCTCATAGGAGGCTATCTAACATAGGTTAAAAGCAGTAAAAGAATTACCTCTCAGTCTCCGCCTGGCGCTGCCGCACCACCGACCAACTGCCCGGTAGGGGCCACCAAAGAGGAGCTAGCGCCTGCACCTGCAAAACGCAGCCCGGGTAGGAGTGAGCATAAAGCTCAGTAGGGTTCTACACTACATCACACAGAAGGAAGAGGGAAACGCAACAGTGTCGCTCTCAAGTAAGACCTGGATATATACAGGGGGTCCCATATCCCCACCGCATGTCCCTGAGGCCCATGATCATGGTCTCCTATAAGAACTGGTCACATGTCAGGTCACACTCAGTAAGCAGGACTAACACTGCTGGCCCACAAGCAGGTAACGGCACTGCAGGCGAGAAATAACACCGCTGAGTAGTTAACCTCTCTACTCAAGGGTCAACACAGTGGGACACCGGCTACAACTCAGAATCTGACTCGAGGCCGACAAGACCTCTACAATCATCAAGCAATAGGTGTACCCGTCATCTAGGCCTATCATCAAGTTTGACTGGACACCACAATTCGAACCGGGTCCAAACTACCCAACCCCGGTCCTAGGGCTAAATCCGAGCTTCCAGCCTCGGGACGGCGACCCATAGATCGCTCACGCCCTAATCATGCAACTAATGCACAACAGAGAATGCATGCTATGAACATACACAGATAAGAGGTAGGCATGCAATAGTATGTTAAGGATAGCATACAAGTCCAACCGGATCGCTGCAGCGGTACTACCAACCGCTGCTAGCCGATCCTTAGTGGGTCCGATATTACGATGGTACCACGACCTTCAACCGCGGAAAGAAGAAAGAAGAAGGAACAAGAAGGAGAAGGAGAAGAGGAAGAAGAGGAAGGGGAAAAGCCGGGGAAGGAGGGGAAAAGGGGGAGGAGAGGAGAGAAAGTCCTCTCTCCCTCTGACAGGGGAGAGCGACGGCCAACGGCGGCCATCCTCTCAACTCCACGGTCAGGACTTTCTGGCACAGAAGGATCGATCTTCTTCTTAAGGAAGATCGATCTCGTTAGCAAGGAAAATCGATCTCCTTAGCAAGAAAGATCGATCTCATTTGCCCAGAAACTCAAACTTGGGCTAAAGCACAAGTCCAAGCTCGGATCTTCCGATCCTGGGTCCACCTAACCATTCTAATCAAACACTAACATCAAACAAGGTCAGTGTGTGCACATACGTGATACGAGCAGTCTACTCGTAATCCTCTCGTATCGGGTCTCTACTGCTCCAATCGATCAGAATTGGCCTGATCAGACTTGATTTGAGTCCAATTGGCTGAACCTGGCTTATCTGGATTGGATCTGGCTTGAGCTGGTTCAGATCTGGCTGAGCCTGATAGGATAGGACTTGACTGGGTCAAGTCTGAGTTGATCTGGATCAGGCTGATCGGGTTGGTAGGTTGTGAGGACCCGGTCCGACCGCGTTAGGTCCAGGGTCTGACCCGTTTGGCCTTGTTCCGTGATTGGGTTGATCGCAAAGACCCCCAAGAGAAATTTGGTAAATTTTGCCTTGGTGGTTGGATCCACACCTATGATGTACACACACAACCCCCTTAGATGAACTTGGGATCGAAAGATCTGAGTTCGGGCACGCGAGAGCTGTCTTTAGGACAGTTGTTAGCCCAAACCGATCGATCGCTCCAGGGAGCGATCGGTCGGATTCAAGCTCGGCACAGCCTCCAACGTGTCCGGATAAGGACACGAACCGACCTAGTCTGATCAATCGCTTGGGTAGCTACCGATCAGACTCGGGACTATAAGTAGCCCACAAACCGCCTCTGTTTTCCCTTTTTCTTCCACTCCTCCTTCTCTCCACCGAGGCTAGGGTTTCATGGCTAATGGCATTCCAGCAGCTTGGAGAGGTCGGCAGCAAGGGGAGGAGCAGATACTTACCTCTCTTGCAAGGATTAATCGAGGATTAATCATGGATTAACGTAGAAAGGTAGGATTCTGTGTTTAGGAAAGTTTTGGTGTTCATGGTTGATTTTAATTGTTGCTCTTCAATTAAACTATGATAGATGGTTACCCTAGGGATGATTAATAACTGTCTGGAGTTTCAGTGGATTTGGTTAGGATTTAAGTTGGATTTAAGGATGTTTTTCATCAATTGATTTTCAGATTTTCTGTTCTAGCAGAATTGTGGTGTTCTAGCTTGTTTTTCGACCTGTACGTGCATAATCTCAGTTGATGTTCTACATGAAAGTTGTAGATATATGAGTTAGCTTTTATGTTCAACTAGTTTCATAATTGTTTGAGCTACTTAGAATTGCTGGTGAATTAAATGAGCTGCCTGTCCTGAAGCAGGGCAGTTGGTTTAAATTGAGGATTTAAGTGATTTTTGTTATTTAATTGAGCTGATTTTTGGAGGAAATGATCTCAGTGACCTATAGGTTTTATCTGCAAATTTGGATGTCAATCTAAGTTACTTTAAAAAGGATTTTGATTAGTTTATCAAATCTGAGAGTTTACCGAAATAGTAGATTTTTATCTATTTTCGTTTATCCGATCGATCTAATTTTCGGTTATCTGATTCGGGGTATGCCATTGAGTGGGAATATCATGTTTCATGTCAATCGACCAGCTAGATTGAAAGATATGATTTTCCGAGTTTCGTGATATAATTGGTTTGATTTTCAGTAAATCAATTATTTTAATCATATCCTGGATATATATTATTTTAAGCCCGTGTGTGGTTTATGGTTGAACCAAAGGAGTTGCGGCTCCCGTGGGATGTGTAGAATAAATGGGCCTTAAGTTCGCCCAAACCTTTGAATATAATATTATTATATCCCTGTCATAGTTTTTTGATAGTTTAGCTGGGGCTGTATCCCGTTTGTAGGCCTGAGTGCCTACTTCTTCTGCTTTATCTAGAACCCTTAGGTGAGCTATGTGTTGCGCCTGGCCCTGTATATTATTCTGGCTTCCTGTTGCATGCTTATACTTTTGTTTGTGCATGAGCATTGCAAGCATCTGATTACATTAGATGCATAGAGGATAGGACGTGGGTGATGGGTTGATCACCAATCCCAGGCTCTCGGGCAGCTCAGATCTAGCCTTAGGACCGAGGCAGGGTAGCAAGGTCTAGGTTTTAATCTGTTATAATAATCTGATGATTTTAGATTACTATCTAGTTGACTGCAATTATGCTTGATCGAGGTTTAGAGGTCGCTCTAGGTTCCAAGCTTAGTGTCAGTTCCATTGTTAGGGGGAGTGACGTCTCGCCCTGTGTTCTACCCTTGTTATTTCAGCGCCGGAGTGATGACAGTACCAGAGGTCATCAGAGTGCGTGCCCTAGGGTAGACGGCATACGTGACGTGAGGTTCCCCTAGAGATGACCTGGAACCTGGGACTTTACTGTTCCCTTCCTTTGTGAGTGTCGTAGTATAGAATTCTGATTAGCTTATTGCTCACTCTTACCCGGGCTGTGTTTTGCAGGTGCAGACGTCAGCTCTTCTTCTGTAAATCCCAACTGGACAGGCACATGGTGGCGCGTCGGCTTTGGAGGTGTTCGACGACTTGGGGTTCATTTGATCTTGATGAATTATTTAAATGTATAATTTCCTTATGTAAGGATTTTGAGGATTAAATATTGTATCAGAATGTTGAATTATAATTGAAATTTTATATTGACCCCAGATCAATTGTTAGTTTAGTTGTTTTTATTTTTATTATAAATGCGCCAGTGATGATTAAGTAGAGTAGGAACCCTCATGTCTCGGCCCGGATGGGTTTTCTGGGTCAGGGTGTGACTGGTTGTGTGCTCGTTTCTATTTATTTATGTGTTAACCAAGGAAGTGATGCCCTTGGGAATGTTTAGATTTGAGTGGGCCGAAGGTGTGCCCATGTGTGTTGAATGATTATGCTTGGTTTGGATGCTTGAATGCCATGGGTGCCTTATGCTAGTTCTTTAATGCTAAATCTACTCTATATACCCTATTGGACAATTGATTGATGATTTGGCATGTAGAGACACCTAAGCCTAGTTTCTTAAATAGGTTCATGCATATTGTATGCACTAGAAGCATTAAGGTTACGTGCGGACGATGAGTTTGATCGCCGATCCGGGGGTCTCAGGTAGCCCGGATCTAGCCCTAGGATCGGGGTTTGGTTAGTTGAGGACTAGGGCGAGATTGTGTGGTTATGATCTTGTGTTGATCGAGGTTGCAACCTAGATATACTTATTTGAATTATGATATTGAGGAATAGAGGTCGTATTGTCTCTTTGTCCCAAGGGCCTAAGTGTGGATGTCGATGTCCATGACATGTGTCCCCGTACAAGGGGTGGTGTACGGTGAGAGACACCTAGGCCTAGTTGTTTGAATAGACTCATGCATATGGTATGCACTAGAAGCATTAAGGTTACGTGCGGGCGATGAGTTCAATCGCTGATCTGGGGGTCTCGGGTAGCCCGGATCTAGACCTAGGATCGGGGTTTGGTTAGTTGAGGACTAGGGCGAGATTGTGTGGTTATGATCTTGTGTTGATCGAGGTTGCAACCTAGATATACTCATTTGAATTATGATATAGAGGAATAGAGGTCGTATTGTCTCTTTGTCCCAAGGGCCTAAGTGTAGATGTTGATGTCCATGACATGTGTCCCCGTACAAGGGGTAGTGTACGGTGAGAGACACCTAGGCCTAGTTGTTTGAATAGGCTCATGTATATTGTATGCACTAGAAGCATTAAGGTTTCGTGCTGGCGATGAGTTCGGTCACTGATCCGGGGGTCTCGGGTAGCCCGGATCTAGCCCTAGGATCGGGGTTTGGTTAGTTGAGGACTAGGGCGAGATTGTGATACGAGCGGTCTACTCGTAATCCTCTCGTATCGGGTCTCTACTGCTCCAATTGATCAAAATTGGCCTGATCGGACTTGATTGAGTCCAATTGGCTGATCTGACTAGCTGGAACGGATTTAGCTTGAGCTGGTTCAGATCTGGCTGAGCCTGATAGGATAGGACTTGACTGGATCAAGTCTGACTTGATCTGGATCAGGCTGACCGGGTTGGATTGGGCTAAGTGGCTGGATTGGGCTGGATTGGACTTGACTCGGATTAAGTGGCAGAGCTGAATCAGGTTAGAGTTGGTTGAGTTGGATTGGGTTAAGGGTTGGCTGGGATGATCCGACGGCTGAGGAGTCGCCGGAGTGGATCGCCGGCGCAGGGCAGCGGCGGCGGTCGGGATCTTGGCGGAGAAGGTCGTAGGACGGTGGGGAAGAGATCCAATGGCTCGGATCTGGCAGTTAGGCGGTGGTTTGGCCGGATCTACGAGGTCGGCGGTGGGTTTAGAGGTGGCCGGCGTCGGGGACGATGACGGGGAGCTCGGCGGGGGCTTGGGACGTCGGGAAGATGGTCGGGGAAGATCGGCGAGGGATTTAGGATGGTTTGGAGTTGAGTTCGGGGATGGACCAGGGTTGACGGCGGCGGCTTTGAAGTTGAGGTTGCCGAGGAAGTGGCGATGACGTGGAGGAGAGAGAAAGTGGCGGGGAGAGAGAAATAACGGTGGGGCGGTGCTGGTTGCGGAGAAGATGACCGACGGGGAAGAAGGTGGATCAATGGTGGATTTCTGGTGGAAAACTAACTACATTACTTCTACTCCTAGGATATTCTACTCCTATGATATTCTATCAACTATTTTTAACTAATCATAATTCTGTCGCGCCCCGACCCACGTAGGCCCAACCGGGCCGAGCGACGCGAAGCGGAACCTAACCTACTGCAGAAAATTTTGGCGAGGTTTCCCTCTAATCGTAGTGGTTACCTTAACAATTCACAATCATCCTGTATTCTACAAATATTACAACCCAAAGACTGAAACTGGATATTTATACACAATCCTCAAACATGGAAATTATACAGTTATCACTCCCGTAGGATACTATCTATAACAAAAAGGGTAAAGACTGGAAGATCGCCACCTCTCAAGCACCGCCAGACGCCGCCACGTCACCAAACACCGGCCCGGTAGGGGCGACCGAAGAAGAGCTAGCGCCAGCACCTGCAAAACGCAGCCCGGGTAGGAGTGAGCACTAAGCTCAGCAGGGACACTACACTACGACACTCACAAGGGAGGGAACACAACAGTGTAGCCTCCAAGTTTACCCTAGGTGTATACAAGGGTCCCATAACCCTACCGGAAGTCCGTGAACGCAGGCCCAAAACACTGCATACACTCAACAGGACACAGAATACTGTTTGGCGGGCCAGGACACCGCTGGGCAGGCACTCCTCCTCCCAAGAGTTTAGGAACACCGGACTCCGGCTACACTTCGGATACAACTTGAAGTCGACACGACCTCTAAACATCAAACAACATGTATTCAGGTCAAACTAACTACAAATCGAGTCCTGGACCAAGCTACTCGTAACGGTCCTAGAGCTAGATCCGGACTACCCGAAAGCCCCGAATCGGCAACGCCCTACACAGATGCAACTAATGCACAACACAATGCATGCTATGACATGCGCAGGATAATACATGTAAACATGCAACAGTATGTGTTGATATATCAAACAAGGTCTGGGCACGGCACCCTGCCGGCCCGAGGTGGTGAATAGGTAAATAAGGTCTAAGGAGCTGCTACAGTGGTACCACCACAACCTGCCAGCAGTCCACCACAACACCTGCATCGGGAAGCGGCCCAGGAAACAACAGCTTGTGGATATAACAGGTAAAGCCCACGACGCACGCCGGCATGCAAGGCTAAGGAAAGCTGTAGGGCTACCCACCCGTTTATTCTAAACATCCTGGGGGTCATCACTCCCCCGGTTCACCACTGTCCTATTATAGGGCTAACATTCTTAAACATATATACCAGGTATTTAAGACAGTAAAGAAAACCGTCATACAAAGCCCCGCGAGCAAAACAAATAAATTTCCTCTCTCTACCATAGTCGGATCGATCCCTCCCCCAAGGGAGGATTGATCCCTCTAATGACAGAGAGCGAACTCTCCATACCGCGTCGAGTCCGATCGATCCGTCCTCCCAGGACGATCGATCCGACTCGCGATAGGGAACGTCCCATACTATCCGAGGCACCGGGATCAATCGCCCTCACCCGGGGCCGATCGATCCTGCTCGGGTTCAGCATGCCCAACAAAGAGGGATCGATCCATCTCGCAGACAGATCGATTGCGTTGGGTTCTCAGGTAAGCCGACGGCGAGAAATACCGTCGGAAAACTCCACCAATTCCCACCAAAACCTGGGATCTAGTGGTACGAAGGATCAAGAATCCAAAACCGGTGGAAAAACTACAATCTAACAAGTATACAAAAGATCTAAGCATAAGAACATCGACAGCCGGAAAAACTTCCAAAAACCCAAAGAATGTAGGTACGAATCTCTACTGGAGCAAGAGCAGCTTCAATCCCAGCTGCTAGGCCTTGGATCGTCCACGAACTCTTCGAAATCCAGGAATTCTCAGCTCTAGAATCCGGTTTTCCAAAGAGATTCAAGGAGGAAGGTTGCGTTTGTTTTATAGGCAAACGAACCGACTTAGCAGGATCGATCCGTCCAAGGAGACTGATCGATCCAACCAAGAGAGCGATCGATCCAGCCAAGGAGACCGATCGATCCAGCCAAGGGAACGATCGATCCAACCAAGAGACTGATCGATCCTTCTCCGAGTCCGATCGATCCGTCCCAAGCGACCGATCGATCATTCTCAATGATCCACGTTCCTGGCAAAGACGGATCGATCCTTCTAGCAAGGAAGGATCGATTCGTCTTTCGCAGGAAGTTGGACTTGGGCTAAAACTTAAGCCCAAGCCCGGATCTTTCGATCCCGGGTCCCACTAACCATTTTAGCCAAACATTACCATAAACATGGTCAGTGTGTGCACATGCGAGTGTGAAACAAGCCGACAATACACAATTTACCAAATTGCCCTTGTGGTCCACGACGAGCCACAGGAGTAGAGGGACGGGTCCTCACAATTTTTAACTAATCATAATTCTCTTCATCATTCATCATCATACAAACTACTGAGGTCCTTTTATAGAGACCTTGACAGAGTTCTAATCCAACTAGAAAACCCCCTTGCTTAATTAGCAAGGAATAAGGTTTCAAACTCAACTCAGCTTCCTAACTCAAATTGACTCTTAATTAATTCATAACAATCAAATATCAAATAGGACTCAATTAAATATAAAAGACTAATGATAAATCATAATTAAATACTCTAGTTTGAACTAGGGAAGTCCAAGTCAAACTAGGAAAGAGGCTGAACCAGTTTGGTTCCTCTTCTCTGTTCGGATCCAGTTGGTCGAGTCGGATCGACTCGTATCAGATTGTGTGGTTATGATCTTGTGTTGATCGAGGTTGCAACCTAGATATACTCATTTGAATTATGATATTCAGGAATAGAGGTCGTATTGTCTCTTTGTCCCAAGGGTCTAAGTGTGGATGTCGATGTCTATGACATGTGTCCCCGTACAAGGGGTGGTGTACGGTGAGAGCTCCGGCGGTGAGTGCAGCGGCGATGCACCGACCCTAGGTTCGGGCTCGTGTTGGCCATCCTCCTTGTTTCGCCGCTTGGGTGAGGGTGACCCTATTTAGGGGTCCATTGTAGATCGACGAGGTGTGATGCCTCCAGTGTCACCTTAGAATTGGGATGAAGGACAATACAGTTGCAGTTTACCCTTTTCTTGAGAGTGTGATAGAGTAGAACCCTACTGGGGATTGTTGCTTACCCTACCTGGGCTGCATCGGCGATGCAGATCGATGCAATTCCTTCTTTCAGGTGTTCTTCTAGAAAATGGCGTGACATTTCGAGGTGATCGAGGACTTGGAGCTTCGAGGATTTCTTCTGCAGTTAATTTACAGTTTAAATCAATAATGTATAGATTGATGTATATTCTGGTATATTCGAGAACAGAATTGTATAATTATTAATTCAGTTAAATTTGAGAAATGTTGTAATATATTTTAAGATACACGCTGAGGAATGTAATGATGTTGAAGTTGTAAGATTGTAAAATATACAGATTTCTTGTGCTATTAAAGGGCGGGTCATCGGGGCAGTTGAAGTTGTAAAATGATGTTGAATTTGTAAGATTGTAAAATGTTGATGTTGAAGGAGATTTTGCCGAATGTTTTTTATAAATTGGAGGACCAAATTGTTCAAATTCGTAGCAATTATATACTTGTATGCCTATTGATGATGGGAACAGATTTAGGTTGCTCACTCCTTGATCTGGATTGGTTTTCAGGGTCGGGGCATGACAATATTGAGCGCGACGACGGTCGAACTCACGGATGATGCGACGGTCGACCGTCACTATTCATTCCGCACTACGCCATTGGTACTAAAAATACTGTAACTTCTTTTAGGAAACTCGGAATCACGAACCGTAAAATTCTCCATAAACTAGACTTCAAGAGATTTCCAATAGTATATAACACATCATCTAGTTCTTATTAAGAAGGTAAAGTGTAATATTTGAATTTGACCTATGTAATCTTTTCAGCTTCTTTTAGCTTCAATTTCTTGCATTTTCCAAACAACGATATGAAGTAACATATAAGTGTCAAAATAGTACTAAAGAGGTTGATTAAGACAGAAGAATTGAACAATTAAAATGGTTATAAGACTGTTCAGAGTGCACTTTCATGCACTCATCACCTCCCTCCAAGCGGTTCATGGAGTCTTCACCGGGCGAGATGGCTCACAGTTTTGGGTGACTTCGGTGTATGCGGCCAGAAGTCTGGAAGGGCGACACCGGTTGTTGAGAAACCTGTCACATATATGCCAAAGCACCAAACCACATGTCATTCTTCATGACTTCAACACCATAGTTTCTTCGTAAGAAAAAAGAGGTGGAAGTCCGTTCATCTTCAGCCGGTCGGTTAAAAACTTCCTGGTTTTCTTGTCTTCTTGGGCCTTGGTTGATCTAGGTTTTGTGGGTCCGAGTTTCACCTAGTCAAACAAGCGCCAAGGAGTTGCCCGTATTCTTGAATGATTGGATCAGGGGATTTGAAATGAGGTATGGAAGCGGTTATTTCCTAGTTCTCTAATTCGTCATCTACCTCACTTTGCCTTCAACGATAATCCTCTGCTCTTCTCTATTGACCGGGTGGTGCGCAACCCTGGTGCTTCACCTTTTCGCTTGGAGTCATTTTGGCTTAAGTAGCAAGAATTCACTTATCAGTCGCGGACGCCGCTGCTGGCCTCTGCTGAATCCCCCTCTGAACTGGGGTCTCTGTGGTGTACTGGTAGAGACAGCCGGTGGAACTGCCCGGCGTCTCTCGTCCTGCAACTGTGCCTCCACTACCAAGGGGCAGTTCAGAACTGTTGCGTGCGTCTGGAAACGTTGGGAACACGTCTTCCGTCTGATCTCTGATCGAAGCCCCCACTCGAACTACCGTGCCCTGGCTGTCGGATCTACTGCCACTGCCCCCGCAAAACGGACCAGATGAGTAAACCGAGTGGCATACTGCTGCACAGAGCGAGTACTCTGTTGAAGGGACTGGTACTCGCGGGACAGAGCGTCACGCGTACTCTCCGGGAAGTACGCGTCCAAGAACAACGCTCTGAACTCCTCCCACATTAGCTTCTCTCTGCCACTGGTGTGCTGGGCGGTGCACCACTAGTCAAGAGCGTCACCATCGAACTGGAACGCTGCGAGGGTGACCCAGATCCGGTCATCCTCGACGAAGAGAGCGTCGAGAACGCGCGTGACTCCTCGGAGCCAATTGATCGCTCGCAAACATCGTTGTTAAAACGTTGCTAACCTCAATCAAATCCTAAATTTATATCCTTATTCAATCACTAATACTACTACATAGACTAGTGGTGAAATTCGGAGTCGAACCATAGGGAATTACTAGGAAAAATCAAAATCAGTTCTCAAAACTCAAGATCTAAGCCAACAACTTCAATGATAGATTGAGCTAACTGAAACTATCTAAGAAAGCAAAAGAAAATATCAAGGTTTTAATCAATTGGAAAAGATGTCTTAGGAAATACACAATCCACCCTAGTTTCACCCTTAATCTTCCATAGTTATCATCTTGATCACTTCTCTAAGCATTATGGATCTTATGGTTACAAGCTCACACGAATCCCTAAAAGAAGGCTTTATGTTTCCTACGACATAATCTATCTTTGTTTGACATAAATCATCTTTAGTCCTACCATTATCTTAAGTTATTCTACTCCTAATGACCTTAGCATGACTTATCTTCACGTAGCATAGATTATCTCAAAGGCAAATCACAAACCACATGAAAACTATCTCATGAATCTCTACAATCAAGTACAACCATCATGTAGGACTAAAAATACGTCAACGGAACTCTGTTCCTTCAACTCTATTAACAATAAAACCATATTCATGAGATTATACGTAGAGAAGTTCACAAAAATCCAACTAAGAAAGATCAAAAGTTACACTAGGGTTTCATTGTATTCCTAAGACCAAGAAATCTAGCCACTCATCTCTTGGAAATCAGGAATCGGTGTAGAAGATGAAGCCATTGATTCCGCGGAAAGATCGCCGTATTCAAAACCGTAACCTTCTCCTCCAAAAGTGCTCCAAAAGATGCCAATTTTCGGCTAGAATAACCCCCTTATGTATTAGAAACCCTTGATGCTGGAATTAGGAGTTATAGTTGAACTTAAACTCTAATTTCCCTAAATTCCGGGTTGATGACGTCATCGGAGCGATCCATCGGACTCATTTCCAATCCATCGCTCCATTCGGTTTGACTGGGTCATTAACTGCCACGTCATTAATTAATTTCAGCCTTTCTCAAATATCAGCTTTCATAGATCCAACTTTGCTTCAAAACTGACGCCCATCTATAGCGAATCTCACAAAGTCTTCAACCTGAAAGTTGTAGAGCTTGAAGTCTTCTTTCATATCTTAGAATTTCAGAATATTTGAAATTATGTAGAATATCTGGTGATTTATTTCCAAATAGTCGATGGAGCAGTCTTTTTGCAGAATTTAGTGATTTTTGGCCGAATTTATTGTATTTCTTCTCAAATCCTAGTTAAACCTGAAATCAAATAATAGAATATCAAATACACCTACTTTAGGCATAACAAAGGTAATTTAAGGGGTTTAATTATGAATAATTAGTGACTTATCACTAGACGTCTGCTGTGGTCAGATCTCCAGTCTCACCGCTGAACCTAGGCGGGTTCAGCCGCTGAAAATCCATCATGACCGCCGCCGCGGCCCGCCAGTAGATCCGAGCGAGAACCCCCTCCTCGGTGAGAAGGGTCTCCTCCCATGCGACAGAAACCGTCGCTGTTGATGGCTCAGTCCGTCGAGCTCATATCGCCATAGCGGGAACCTCCCTGCTCGGTTGAGCGGGCTGACCGGGTCGTGCCCCGCTCTGACCAATAACCAAGGGCTGGTCTCGAAATCCCACCATCTGCACGATCACCAACGACAAATGAGCATTCACTCGTCAGAAGCCGCAAAAGAAACAACACAAACAGAAAGCGAAAAAATCATAACACATCAAAAGGAGCATGCACGGATGTTCTAGACATAGAACTAACCCACCCTACGCTCAAACTCAACCGAATCCTGATCCTAACTCTGGGATCTACAACCTATGCTCTGACACCAAGCTATCACGCCCTGACCCGCGAAAGCCCAACCGGGCCGGGCGACACGAACCAAAACCTAACGAAATATGGAAAATTTGGCGTGGATTCCCTCTAACCTATTGGTCTCCCAAGCAATTCATCAAAAACACCCTCAATTTAAAAACTATAAATTACAGATTCTCAAACCACAGATCATAAACCCAAGTGTTTAATATACATATCCTCGGAGAGGGGAAGATTCAAATACAACACTTTAAACAATCCCGTAGGAGACTAACTAACAAAGGGTTTAAAGCAATAAAGGATCACCACCTCTCAGACTCCGCCTGGCGTCGCCGTACCGCCGATCAACTGCCCGGTAGGGGCCACCAAAGAGGAACTAACGCCTGCACCTGCAAAACGCAACCCGGGTAGAAGTGAGCAACTAAGCTCAGCAGGGAAACTACACTACGACACACAGAAGGAAGAGGGAAACACAACAGTCTCGCCCTCTAGTAAGGTCTAGGTGTATACAGGGGTCCCATAACTCCACCGAGTGTCCCTGAGGTCCATAGCCGTGATCTTCCAGACTAGCTAGTCACACGAGGGGTCACACTCAGTAAGCAGGAAACCAACGCTGCTGACTCACAAGCAGGAAAGCGACACTGCTGACGGGAAATGGCACCGTTGAATAGGCACGCCCTCTACTCAAGAGTCATCACAACTGGACACCGGCTACACCTCAGAACCCGACTAGAGATTGACATGACCTCTATAATCATCAATCCACAAATGTACGAGTCATCTAGGCCTATCATCGAATTCGACTGTACATAACAATTCAAACTTGGTTCAAACTACCCGACCCCGTCCTAGGGCTAAATCCGAGCTTCCAAGCCTCGGGACGGCGATCCACAGATCTCTCACGCTCTAACCATACAACTAATGCACAACAGAGATGCATGCGATGAACATACGCATAAATAGCAGTTAAGCATGCAGCAGGATGTGATGATAACATAATAAGGTCTGGGCTCGGTACTCTGCCGGCCCCGTGGTGGTGAACATATATTTAAGGTCTGGAACTGCTGCAGTGGTACACCACCAACTGCCAGCCAGTTCACCAGCAACCTGCATCGGGAAGCAGCCTCGCAAACAACAAAAGACAAAACATGCAGGTAAAGGCCCTCGGCGCACGCCGGCATGCAAGGCTATAGAAAGCAGTAGGGCTACTCACCTGCTTATTCTAAACATCCTAGGAGTCATCACTCTCCTAGTTCACCACTACCCCTAATATGGGGCTAGCATGCTTAATAATATGTACAATATATAAAGCTGTAAGAAAAACCGTACATACAAAGCCCCTCGGGCAAAGCCAATAAAAACTCCTCTCTGCCACCAAAGGATCGATCTTTTCCTAAGAAAAGATCGATCTTCCAAGTAATAGAGAGCCTCACCTTCCGTTGAGCCAAAGAAGATCGATCCTTCCTCCCAGGAAGATCGATCATCCTTGCGACAGAGAGCACCCTCCTTGTCGCGCCAAGGAAGATCGATTCTTCCTCCCAGGAAGATCGATCCTCCTCGCGACAAAGGGCATCCATGCTACCATGGAACAAAGATCGATCATCTTCACCAGATGATCGATCTTGTTGGGTTCTCCGGCGAACCTCCGGCGAGAAATACCGTCAGAAAACTCCACCAAATCTTACAAAACCGGAAAGAAAAACGTAGGTAGGATCTCTACCTAGCCTAGAGGAGCTTCAATCCCAGCTGCAAGGCCTTGGATCGTCCCAAATCTCTTTAAAATCCGGCAACTCTGAGCTCAAGAACGCGGATTTCAAAAGGGATTCAAGGAAGAAGGTTACGTCCGTTTTATAGACAAACGAACCGACCTATGAATGTTCCTTCATGAAGATCGCGCCTTGACTTTCTGGCATTAAAAGATCGATCCCTTAGGTGCAGAAAGCTAGACTTGGGCTAAAACTCAAGCCCAAGCCTGGATCTTTCGATCCCGGATCCACCTAACCTTTCTAATCAAACACGAACACAAACATGGTCAGTGTGTGCACACGCGGGTGTGAAACAAACCAACAAGGCGTAATTTACCAAATTGCCCTTGCGGTCTACAATGAGCTACATGGGTAGAGGGACAGGTCTTCACAGTCTTGCACATGTATTTTATCATAAGCTTATACTTATTGTAGAGAGGAAGCTAATCAAAGACCTTTCTTGTCAAGCCAAGACCTAGAAAACCCATCCGGGCTGTGGCGTGAGCCAACCCTAAACATATTCACTTCAACCTAGTGCACAGTATATAATTTTCAAAGCAAATTTGAACAATTTTATTTCTGGGGTCAATCAATAATTTATCAATTGTACAAATCAATTCATACATTTGGAGTGTAACACAATTTCACTATAAACTGATTTCAGGCCTCAAATACATGTATATAAAGATAGCTAAATTCTTAAAGAATAAAATTATACATTTAATACAACTGCAAACTACAAATTGGACCCCAGGATCCTCAAGCACCTCTAGAAGTCGAAGCACCACCAAATGCTTGTCCAAGTGGAACTACGGAAAAAGAACTGATGCATGCACCTGGAAAACGCAGCTCGGATACGAGTGAGCAATGAGCTCAGTGGGGATCTACTCTATGACACTCACAAAGGAGGGGCAACAACAACAGTGTCGCTTCTCCGCCTAAGTGTAAGGTATGCCAAGGGGTCCCATAACCCCATCGATGTCCCAAGGGATGCTATCTCTCTCAACCAACCACGCTGGGACTGGCACCATTATGCTGGGAGAAATAGAAATCATAACTGAGATGAGAACACCCTCACCAGAGCAGGACTCCCATGCTTGGGGTTCCATATCGGAAACAAATCGACAACCATCCTTAGCGCTTGGCCTTGGAGAATCGACACAACCTCTAAACCTCAATCAATACAATTGTAGCAAACTAGATATTATCCTCGAGAATGCAGAGATTTAATATAAGAATCAAGCACTAAACCTTGCTACCCATCCTCGAGCCTACAACTAGATTCGACGTACCCGAGTCACAAGGATTGGTTAAACACCTATTCACCCACATCCTAGCCTTAATAAACCCTACACTTCGGTTTGGGCGTAGAAACCTACCTCAACCGGCTAATCCCTCATTAATCCTCCCTTAATCCATGCTTAACCTGCCAAGGCCGGATTTTCCCCTCGCTGTCACCGCTTCGAAGCCACCAAGGAACCGCGTCCGACGTCCTCTCTCTCGTGATGAGAAGAAAGGAGGAGAAGAAGAGCCACGAGAAAATAGGGGAAAGAAGAAAAGAAAGAAAGGAAGGAAAGGGTATTTATAGTAAGCTGAGATTAATCTCAACCGTCCGTTTCGATCTTTCCCCATCGAGCTCTGATGTTCCGATTGAGAGCGCACCTAAGGGTCTAATCAATGACAGATCAATCCAAGGCCGTGTGTGCACTTCGAGGGTCTGAAACTGACCTAAAGGCGTAATTTTACCAAATTACCATTGAGGTAAAAAAATAACAAAGCAATCGCCTGATCGCACCCGATGCACAATAAAACCAACTGAACCCACGAGTCCGACCTACGCTGTCGAACCGGGTATAGAAGTACGGGCCCTCACAACCTATAACTCTTAAAGGATTTTCGTCTTTGAAATACGATAAGAGTAGGGTCGGAAACAACAAGGCAAAACAAACACACATATACAAGACAAGAAGTGTCGCACCCTGACCCGCAAAGGCCCAACCGGTTCCCTCTAGCTTATTGGTTTCCCTAAACATTTCATAAGCACCCTTATTTAAAACGATAATTCCAAACCTCAACAACAAAACAAAGATATATTCATATCCTCAAAAGGGTTTACATTTATACATCATACTCCCGTAGGAGACTAACTATAACAAAAGGTACGATCACCACTCCTCAAGCACCGCCAGACGCCGCCGCACCACCAAACACCTGCCCAGTTGGGGCCACCGAAGAAGAGCTAACGCCTGCACCTGCAAAACACAACCAGGGTAGGAGTGAGCACTAAGCTCAGTACGGTTCTACACTACGACACACAGAAAGGAGGGAACACAACAGTGTCACCCCCATGCTAGGCCTAGGTGTGCTACGGGGTCCCATAACCCCACTAGTGTTTCTAGGTATCCAACCATGGTCACCCTAATGAACTGGGCCCATGCCGGAAACACCTAGTACAGCAGGAAGAAGACACAGCTGGACAGAACAAGTATCTGCCGAGCAGGCACACCCTCTCTCCCCAAGGATGAAACGACGACACCGGCTGCACCGTCAGCACCTGGGTTGAGGCCGACACGACCTCTAAAATCATCGATCAATATGTATTCAAGTCATCTACACCTATCATCGATATTGACTGAATACTAATGTCGCGCCCCGACCCGCATAGGCCCAACCGGGCCGGGCGACGCGAAACGGAACTGATGAATAAATTTTATATCTCGCAAGTATACGAATCGGTGCAATCAGTATAGTACCAAGACGAGTATCGTACCCACAGAGATTTGTAAAGATTATTAGAGTGAAACGCTAAAGAACATAAAAGAAAGAAAATAAGGAAGGGAAAATAAGAAATATGAAGTCTCAAAGATAGATGATCTAAAAATGAAATAAGAAAACGATGAAAATATGATGGATGAATACTAAGGTTCCGATTTCACCATAACATCCTCATTCTATGCATTGAATCAATCAAGATCTCAGTTTAATTTCAAGGGCTCGTTCTTCCGGTATGATGATCCGTTCGGCCGCGGTCTTCACCAAGTATCCCCAATTAACCCTAGTTAAAGAACCCATAACTAAGTGTTAATCAAGAATCCATTAAGCTCTGAAGAACAATTATGAACCAAGAATACTCTTAGCTTGAACCCGGCCTCGACATAAACTCATTCATTCATAGATCCTGCAAGATTAGGGAATGAACCCTCGCCCAATCTCACATAAAACAATCTATAATACTTTTATTGGCCAGATAAAGGTATTTAAGATCTCAGTTATAATAATGAATGAAACAAGGAAAATAAACTGATAAAATAATCATGATCCAATAACATAGAATGATTCAGTTAGGCTACATCGGTACCTTAGAAAAGAAACTAGCCACTCATGTTCACCATGAGGGCAACAAAACTAATTAAGAAATAAAGAAGAAATAAGAAAAGAAAACCAAGCCTGGAACCCTTCTCCTCCCCTCCAAACGCCGCCAAAAAGTCCTCCAAAAGATCCCTTTTGATAATCCTAAGTATCCTATTTATAGGCCTAAACTCGGGTTAAATCAAAACCGTTGATTTAATTCACTGGGAACGTCCGATCGATCCTCCTCGGGATGTTGGATCGATCGGTCTCATTGAAATCTCCAACTTCTATTTACGCCCGAGTCCGATCGATGGACGGATCGATCGAACTCTGCTCCTCTAAAAAGCATACGTTCTGTCAACCTTTAATTCCCAAGTCTGATCGATCGGACTATGAGTGTTGGATCGATCGGTTGAGTAAAAATCCACTGTTTTTGGCTTTTTTCCGAGTCCGATCGATCGGACCATTGGTGTCGGATCGATCGGACCCCATAAGAGCAATGGAGGGATCGATCGGACTTCGTTTAGCCAAAAAAAATAGGTTCTGTCACGTTTCTGCGTAGTCCGATCGATCGGCGGATCGCTCAGACTTCCAGCTTATTTACTGTGCTGCCATTCAGACTGCGCCATCGGTACTAAAATTGCCGTAACTTCCTCTAGGAAACTCGGAATCATGAACCGTAAAATTCTCCAGAATCTAGACTTCAAGAGCTTTCCAACCATATATGGTACATAATCTGATTCTTCATGAGCAGGTACAGATTAATCTTTAAAGTTGATCTATGCACTCTTTTCAGCTTCTTTTCTCCTTTTTCCTGCATTTTCCAAACAACCATGTGAAGCAACATATAGATATAAAAATAGGAATAAAGATGCTGATTAAAGATAATAATCTAGTAATTGAGATGATTATAAGGCTATTTAGAGTGCACTTTCATGCTCATCACACCCCCCAACCAGCTTATTGCTAGTCTCTAGCAATTCAAAGCGCATAGAATATAATTAAGCACACCAACGGTTCAAGGATGTAGACATGTCTGATAAAAATTCTACCTTATCAAGTCAATAGTGTTTCATATAGTACAGAGTACGAAAACTTCTTATACTCATACACATACTACCAACACATGTAATCAACTTCTACACATCAAACATGCTAATCACCATCCAGAAGAACACATATGACGTGACAAATAAATGTTATGTCCAGAAGCAACTTCTACCCACCATTAGTCCAAGCACACTACTATCTTCATGACCAATCATCCAACCCTCGCACTTTAAGTACAGCATGCTCTTTCTTTCTTTTTTTTTTCTTTTCAACTATCAGACATTTTGCCTTTTTACGCGAGCACTCTCCGCTTCTTGAGGCGCAGAGACCCGGTTACTTAGCAAAACACTTAATAGTTTTTTTTTATAGCTATAAGTGGTTCTACCTTTTTACGCGAGCTCCCCGCTTCCTGAGGCAAGAATACCCGGTTACTCAGTAGATCACTTAATAGTTGTTTAGGCACAGCTTTATCAAGCTCCAGAACTTTTTTCTCTCTTTTTTTTTTTCTGTATGCAATACTCAACACTAGCTAATGCTGAAATCATGGTCTAGATTAACAATAGCATGCTCATTCCTCTAGTGAGTATAATTACCGCTGCACATAAAGTGTTCGTGTGTGGATCACATGATGTTATACTTTCAGGTTATCACGCATGCAATCAATGTATTGGTCAATCCATATGAAAGCAACATGCATAATAAGCATAAAAATTTCAGCTCATGTACAATTTCTAGTAACATAATCAATTCAACACTATTAAACTCAATAAGGTAACATGTATAAGGTCATGCATGCCTACACTCCCCAACCTGAAATTCACATTGTCCTCAATGTGTGCATTTATCCAATAAAATATGTAGGAGGTGGCCATCCAAAAATTTCCAGAGAAAGAGGAGACAAGATAATGTAAATAAGAAAGAGGCCACCTGATAGAGTAGCGAACATCTCCTCAAGGATCCTCAGGGTGGCTGAAAACCTAAAAGAAAACAAAAGAGAAACATAAAAATAAAAACTAAGAATTGAAACTTAAAAACAAGTTACCTTGGTGGGTTGCCTCCCACCCAGCGCTTTATTTAACGTCTAGGCAAGACGTACTGCAAAGCCTTAAGGTTCAACAAAATTTACGGCATCCACAACTTCTGATGGTCCTTCCAAATACAACTTCAAACGGTGCCCATTGACTTTGAATTTGCTTCCACTCCTTTCATTCTCAATTTCAACAACACCATGAGGAGATACTTGTGTCACTTTAAAGGGACCCGTCCATCTTGACCTTAATTTACCTGAAAAGAATTTCATTCGTGAGTTATAAAGTAAAACTTTCATACCTGGATGGAACTCCTTCCGTTGTATTGCTTTGTCATGATAGAGCTTGGTCCTTTCTTTGTAGATTTTAGCGTTCTCGTACGCTTCATTCCGCAGCTCATCTAATTCGTTCAATTGCATCTTTCTCATATCCCCCGCTTTTCCCATATCGAAATTCAGCTGCTTGATTGCCCAATATGCCCTATACTCCAACTCCACAGGTAAATGACATGCTTTTCCAAAAACAATGCGATAAGGGCTCATACCAATAGGAGTCTTATAGGCGGTGCGATACGCCCAAAGAACATCATTCAATTTCACCGCCCAATCTTTCATTGTAGTGCCAACAACTCGTTCCAGGATCGTTTTTATTTGCCTATTGCTCACCTCCACTTGGCCCGACGTTTGAGGGGGTAAGGAGTTGCGACCCGATGATTGATGTTGTATTTCTTCAACAATGCATCAAACGCTCTATTGCAAAAGTGTGATCCCCCATCACTTATAATCGCCCGAGGTGTACCAAACCTTGTAAAAATCATATCTTTCAAGAATCCCACCACGGTCTTGCTGTCATTGTTCCTGGTTGCAATTGCTTCAATCCACTTAGATACATAATCTACAGCAACAAGAATATACGTGTACCCGTATGATGGAGGAAACGGTCCCATAAAGTCTATGCCCCAAACATCGAACAATTCCACCACCAGATTATTTGTAAGAGGCATCTCATTCCTTTTGCTTATATTCCCTGACCGTTGACATCTGTCACACTTAGCAACAAAATTAAATGCATCTTTGAATAATGTCGGCCAAAAGAAACCAGATTGAAGAACTTTAAAAGCAGTTTTCTTACCTCCAAAGTGTCTTTTACACGTTAATTCATGACTAAATTTCAATATATCATCATGCTCATATTCTGGAACACAACGCCTTATTATTTGATCAGGACAATGCTTAAATAAATAAGGATCATCCCAAAAATAATATCGAACAGTAGATAAAAATCTTTTCTTTTCCTGTGAACTCAATTCAGTACGCAGAACATTACTAGCTAAATAGTTAACAATATCCGCATACCAGGGCTCTTTACCATTCACAGAGAAGAGTTGTTCATCGGGAAAGCATTCTTGGATGGGTGGTACATCCTTAGGGCCGGCTATGTGCTCCAATCGTGACAAGTGATCTGCCACTACATTATCACTCCCTTTCTTGTCCCTTATTTTCAAATCAAACTCTTGCAGCAATAGGATCCACCTGATTAACCTTGGCTTGGTATCCTTTTAGGTTAGTAGATATTTCAATGCTGCATGATCTGAATAAATAACAACTTTAGATCCAATCAAATAAGAGCGAAATTTCTCCAATGCAAAAACAACTGTAAGTAATTCTTTCTCAGTGGTTGAATAATTGATTTGAGCATCATTGAGGGTACGACTTGCATAATAGATAGCATGAGAAACCTTATTCACCTTTTGTCCTAACACAGCCCCTATAGCATAATCAGACGCATCACACATTATCTCAAAGGGCAACGACCAATCAGGAGGCATAATAATAGGTGCAGTAATCAATTTCTCTTTTAAAGCATTAAAAGCATCAAGACAGGCTTTACTAAACTTAAACTCAACATCCTTGGCCAATAAATCATACAAAGGTCGTGCAATCTTAGAAAAATCTCTAATGAACCTGCGATAAAATCCTGCATGGCCCAAAAAACTTCGCACACCCTTTACAGAAGTAGGGGGCGATAACTTCTCAATCAACTCTATTTTTGCTTTATCTACTCCAATACCTTTACTAGAAATAGCATGTCCCAAAACAATACCTTGCCTTACCATGAAGTGACTCTTCTCCCAGCTCAATATCAAATTTGTCTCTTCACATCTTTTAAGCACCAAGGTTAGGTGTGCAAGGCAATTATCAAAAGAATTTCCAAATACAGAAAAATCATCCATGAATACCTCGACAAACCTTTCTATCATGTCGGAGAAAATCGATATCATGCATCTTTGAAAGGTGGCAGGTGCATTGCACAATCCGAACGTCATCCTTCTGTATGCGAATGTTCCAAATGGACAGGTGAAAGTTGTCTTCTCTTGGTCCTCTGGGGCGATAGCAATTTGATTATAACCTGAAAATCCATCAAGAAAACAATAAAATGAGTGACCAGCTAAGCGTTCAAGCATTTGATCAATAAAAGGTAAAGGAAAGTGGTCCTTTTTAGTAGCCGCATTAAGCTTGCGATAATCGATGCAAACACGCCATCCAGTAGTCATCCTTGTGGGTATGAGCTCATTGTTCTCATTCTTCACAACCGTTATCCCTGATTTCTTAGGCACCACATGAACTGGACTTACCCATTTGCTGTCAGAAATAGGATATATCACGCCAACATCGAGCAACTTAAGGATCTCTGCCCGAACAACGTCTTTCATGTTTGGGTTGAGGCGACGCTGGGCATCCCGTATAGGTTTGGCATCCTCTTCCAAAATAATGCGATGCATGCACATAGTAGGACTTACTCCTTTAATATCTGCAATTTTCCAACCTATTGCAGTTTTATGCTCCCTAAGAACTCTCAATAATTTTTCCTCTTCCAATGGAGTAATGTCAGAAGCAATAATCACAGGAAGGGTTTCATTCTCACCAAGATATGCATATTTCAGATTACTAGGAAGAGGTTTTAACTCAAGCTTTGGTGGGGAAACTATTGATGAAACCATTTTAGAATAAGATTCGTTTAGCATGTCTAACCGAGATTCATCAGGAAAACATGGCTGCAATGCCTCAAGGACTGCTATAACCTCCTTTGCTCCCTCATAATTTTGCAACTCCTCCTTTTCCATCGTCAATGCCGCTTCTAGAGTAGTCTTCACTTGCTCGTGCATGAAACTAGAAAACACCAATGAATCTAAAACTTCTATCGAGAAACAATCAAAAGAGTTTGAAGGGTAGGACATAGATTCAAAAACTTTAAATTCAACAGTTTCACCTAAAACTGTCATGCTGAGCTTACCATCCTGCACATTAATCATAGTCTTGGCTGTGGCCATAAATGGACGTCCCAACAAAATCGGTAAATTTCTATCATGCAAGGGTGCATCATCCATATCCAATATCACAAAATCAGCAGGGATAATTAATTTATCAACTTGTACTAAGATGTCTTCTACAATGCCTAATGGATATTTAATTGAACGATCTGCAAGTTGTAGAGACATCGTAGTAGGTTTTAATTCACCCACACCTAACTGAAGAAAAACAGAGTAAGGCATCAAATTAACACTGGCTCCTAAATCAAGCATTGCCTCTCCTATTTTTGTATCACCAACAGTAATAGTAATGTTAAAACTCCCTGGATCCTTAAGCTTGGGTGGAAGCTTCCTTTGTAGAACCGCGCTTACCGTCTCTGAAACCATCACTTTTTCATGAGGTTCATACTTACGCTTTGAAGTACTTAGTTCCTTGAAGAACTTTGGAAATGCTGGCATGTTCCTGATCACATCGAGTAATGGTAAGTTCACATTAACCTTAGATAAAATATCATAAATTTCAGAATATGACTTATCCATTTTGGCTTTCTTTAGGCGGCCTGGAAAAGGAACCGGCGGCACATATGGTGGAGAAGAGTTGTGATAAACCTCCGGAACTGAATTTGCTCTCTTTCCATGCTCAGAGGCAGATGTGGCCGGTGGTGGCCCTTTCGAGCGTTCCTCCGTTTCAACTTCCTCACTTGCATCATCATTACACTCATCAGCAACTTTAGCATTAATCTTATTATCAATAATTTTACCTGAACGAAGAACTGTAACTGCTTTCGCTTGCTCAGGTTGGCTTGGGAATTTGCCTGGAACATGGGCTCTTACAGCGTCAGCAAGTTGTCCCACTTGAACTTCCAACTTCCCAACAGATGCTGCAACATTCTTTAGTACCGCATCATGTTGAGCAATGGTTGAATCTTGTTTTTCCATCTTTGAATCTATTTTCTGCATGAAAGCTAACATAGTCGCTTCCAAAGACGACTTAACAGGTGGGTTAGACTGATTAGCAGTCGGCATACTAGCATTAGCAGTATTTTTCCATGAAAAATTCGGATGCTCCCTCCAACCAGGATTGTAAGTATTTGCATAAGGGTCAAATCTAGTTCTCGGGTTATAAGCATTCATCAAATTAGCTTGTTCTTGCACATATTCAGGAAATTCACTACCAGAAGGACAAGAATCAAACCTATGACCAACAACATTGCAAATTGAACAAACCTCAACCGGTTTTAGTTGTGTGGACATCATCGCGTCTATCTTCTTGTTAAGGGTTGCAATCTGCCTTGCCATGTCATCATTCTGGTTCAGCTCATAGATGCCTCTCGCCTTATTCCTCGTGTCCCTCTGCTGCGAATTTGATCCTAGCATCTCATAAATTTCGTACGCCTCTGGTGGTGTCTTTTTGAACATCGCTCCACCTGCAGCATTATCTGCCATGGTCTGACAAGAAAGATTTAGTCCATCATAAAAATATTGCATCTGATTTTCTAAGGAATAGTTATGATGTGGACATTGCATCAAAAGCATCTTAAATCTATCCCATGCTTCATGGAATGGTTCTCCATCAGATTGCTGAAAATTTGGAATTTGCCTTCTCAAGTTAGTAGTCATGGCATGAGAATAAAATTTACTAACAAACTTGTTATAAATTGCATCCCAAGTAGTTAGTGATCCAGGAGGCAACGACATCAACCATCTCTTCGCTTTATCCTTCAGGGTGTAAGGAAAACATCGCATCCTCAATTGATCTTCAGTAATGCCACCTAGAGGAAAAGTCTGAATAGTAGCATAATAATCTTTCACAAAAGTTAGTGCATCCTCAGAAGGTAAACCATGAAATTCAGGAAGCATAGAAAAATGTAGATTTTTAAGTTCATAATTCCTAGCCTCAGCAGGTAACGCAATGCACGAAGGTGAGGTAGAAATAGTAGGCCTTGCGTACTCCTCCAAAGGACGTAAATTGTTATTAAGCGCCATCTCCTCTTGTTCCTCCTCTTGAACTCCTAGATCTGATGTGGACAGGCTGTCTTTGTTAGATCTTTTCTTCCAACCAATTTGATCTACTTTATCATTCAAGGGCAACAACTTTTCTTTCCGTGATCGGCGACCTTGCATTCACTACAAATAAACTCTAATCAAATCCCCGGCAACGGCGCCAAAAACTTGATGAATAAATTTTATATCTCGTAAGTATACGAATCGGTGCAATCAGTATAGTAGCAAGACGAGTATCGTACCCACAGAGATTTGTAAAGATTATTAGAGTGAAACGCTAAAGAACATAAAAGAAAGAAAATAAGGAAGGGAAAATAAGAAATATGAAGTCTCAAAGATAGACGATCTAAAAATGAAATAAGAAAACAATGAAAATATGATGGATAAATACTAATGTTCCGATTTCACCATAACATCCTCATTCTATGCATTGAATCAATCAAGATCTCAGTTTAATTTCAAGGGCTCGTTCTTCCGGTATGATGATCCGTTCGGCCGCGGTCTTCACCAAGTACCCCCAATTAACCCTAGTTAATGAACCCATAACTAAGTGTTAATCAAGAATCCATTAAGCTCTGAAGAACAATTATGAACCAAGAATACTCTTAGCTTGAACCCGGCCTCGACATAAACTCATTCATTCATAGATCCTGCAAGATTAGGGAATGAACCCTCGCCCAATCTCACATAAAACAATCTATAATACTTTTATTGGCCAGATAAAGGTATTTAAGATCTCAGTTATAATAATGAATGAAACAAGGAAAATAAACTAATAAAATAATCATGATCCAATAACATAGAATGATTCAGTTAGGCTACATCAGTACCTTAGAAAAGAAACTAGCCACTCATGTTCACCATGAGGGCAACAAAACTAATGAAGAAATAAAGAAGAAATAAGAAAAGAAAACCAAGCCTGGAACCCTTCTCCTCGCCTCCAAACGCCGCCAAAACGTCCTCCAAAAGATCCCTTTTGATAACCCTAAGTATCCTATTTATAGGCCTAAACTCGGGTTAAATCAAAACCGTTGATTTAATTCACTGGGAACGTCCGATCGATCCTCCTCGGGATGTTGGATCGATCGGTCTCATTGAAATCTCCAACTTCTATTTACGCCCGAGTCCGATCGATGGACGGATCGATCGAACTCTGCTCCTCTAAAAAGCATACGTTCTGTCAACCTTTAATTCCCAAGTCCGATCGATCGGACTATGAGTGTTGGATCGATCGGTTGAGTAAAAATCCACTGTTTTTGGCTTTTTCCGAGTCCGATCGATCGGACCATTGGTGTCGGATCGATCGGACCCAATAAGAGCAATGGAGGGATCGATCGGACTTCGTTTAGCCATAAAAAATAGGTTCTGTCACGTTTCTGCGTAGTCCGATCGATCGGCGGATCGCTTGGACTTCCAGCTTATTTACTGTGCTGCCATTCAAACTGCGCCATCGGTACTAAAATTGCCGTAACTTCCTCTAGGAAACTCGGAATCACGAACCGTAAAATTCTCCAGAATCTAGACTTCAAGAGCTTTCCAACCACATATGGCACATAATCTGATTCTTCATGAGCAGGTACAGATTAATCTTTAAAGTTGATCCATGCACTCTTTTCAGCTTCTTTTCTCTTTTTTCCTGCATTTTCCAAACAACCATGTGAAGCAACATATAGATATAAAAATAGGAATAAAGATGCTGATTAAAGATAATAATCTAGCAATTGAGATGGTTATAAGACTATTTAGAGTGCACTTTCATGCACTCATCAGGAACCTAACCTACTGCGAAAATTTTGGCGAGGTTTCGCTCTAATCATAGTGGTTACCCTAACAATTCACAACCATCATGTATTGACACAAATATTACAAACCCAAAGACTGAAACTGGATATTTATATACAATCCTCAAACAGGGAAATTATATATTTATCACTCCCGTAGGAGACTATCTATAACAAAAGGGTGTAAAGCTGTAAAGATCGCCACCTCTCAAGCACCGCCAGACGCCGCCACATCACCAAACACCGGCCCGGTAGGGGCGACCGAAGAAGAGCTAGCGCCAGTACCTGCAAAACGCAGCCCGGGTAGGAGTGAGCACTAAGCTCAGCAGGGACACTACATTACGACACTCACAAGGGAGGGAACACAACAGTGCCACCCTCAAGCAAGACTTGGGTGTGCAGCAAGGGTCCCATAACCCTTCACCGGTGTCCCTGAGAGGAGGCCTCAGGCATGTTCCCCAGCCAAACTGGTCACATATTGGGTCGTCCTCAGCGAGGCAGGAAACCACACTGCCATCTCACTAGCAGGCACCCGACTCTGCTAGGCGGGCAACCACACCGCTGAATAGGCACCTCTTCCACCCAAGAGACAGTGAACCGAACACCGGTTGCACCCACAACATCTAGCTCGAGGCCGACACGACCTCTAAACATCGAACAACATGTATTCAGGTCAAACTAACCCTATCATCAATATCGACTGAATACTACAAATCGAGTCTTGGACCAAGCTACCCGTAACGGTCCTAGAGCTAGATCTGAACTACTTGAAAGCCCCGGATCGGCAACGCCCTACACAGATGCAACGAATGCACAATAGAATGCATGCTATGAAATGCGCAGGATAATACATGCAAGCATGCAACAGTATGTGATGATATATCAAACAAGGTCTGGGCACGGCACCCTGCCGGCCCGGGGTGGTGAACAGATAAAGAAGGGTCTAGGAGCTGCTACAGTGGTAACCCCACCAACTGTTAGTAGTCCACCACACACCTGCATCGGGAAGCAGCTCCGCAAACAACAGCTCATAGATAACACAGATAAAGCACTCGGCGAACGCCGGCTTGCAAGGCTAAGGAAAGCTGTAGGGCTACCCGCCCGCTTATTCTAAACATCCCGGGAGTCATCACTCCCCCGGTTCACCACTGCCCTATTATAGGGCTAACATACTTAAACATATTTACCAGGTATTAAGACAGTAAAGAAAACCGTCATACAAAGCCACGCGAGCAAAACAAATAAATTTCCTCTCTCTCTGCCATAGTCGGATCGATCCCTCCCCCAAGGGAGGATCGATCCCTCTAATGACAGGGAGTGAACTCTCCATACCGCGCCGAGTCCGATCGATCCGTCCTCCCAGGACGATCGATCCGACTCGCGATAGGGAACGTCCCATGCTATCCGAGGCACCGGGATCGATCATCCTCACCCGAGGCCGATCGATCCTGCTCGGGTTTAGCATGCCCAACGAAGAGGGATCGATCCATCTCACAGACGGATCGATCGCGTTGGGTTCTCCGGTAAGCCGACGGTGAGAAATACCGTCGGAAAACTCCACCAATTCCCACCAAAACCTGGGATCTAGTGGTAAGAAGGATCACGAATCCAAAACCGGTGGAAAAACTACAATCTAACAAATATACAACAAGATCTAAGCATAAGAACATCGACAGCCGGAAAAAGCTTCCAAAAAAAACCAGAAGAATGTCGGTAGGAATCCCTACCGGAACAAGAGCAGCTTCAATCCCAGCTGCTAGGCCTTGGATCGTCCACGAACTCTTCGAAATCCAAAGAAAATCTCAGCCAAGAACTCGGATTTCCAAAGAGATTCAAGGAAGAAGGTTCTGTCTGCTTTATAGGCAAACGAACCAACTAAACAGGATCGATCCGTCCAAGGAGACCGATCGATCCAGCTAAGAGAGCGATCGATCCAGCCAAGGAGACCGATCGATCCAGCCAAGGGAATGATCGATCCAACCAAGAGACCGATCGATCCTTCCCCGAGTCCGATCGATCCGTCCCAAGCGACCGATCGATCCTTCTCAACGATCCATGTTCCTATCAAAGACCGATCGATCCCTCTAGCAAGGAAGGATCGATCCGTTTCTCGCAGGAAGCTGGACTTGGGTTAAAACTTAAACCCAAGCCCGGATCCTTCGATCCCGGGTCCCACTAACCATTCTAGCCAAACAATACCACAAACATGGTCAGTGTGTGCACATGCGGGTGTGAAACAAGCCGACAAGGCGCAATTTACCAAATTGCCCTTGCGGTCCATGACAAGCCACAGGAGTAGAGGGACGGGTCCTCACAGCTACAATCCAACCTGGACCATGCTATCCACCACGATCCTAGAGCTAAATCCGCGTTACCCGAAAACCTCAGATCGGCGATCAACCCATCACCCACGCCCTATCCTGATGCATATAATGCGCAATCAAAAAATGCATGCTATGATCACGCGCAGGTAAGAGGTAAGTGCATAACAATATGATAAAAATAATAGACATGTCCAACTGGACTGCTGCAACGATACCAACGACCACTGCCAGCCAATCCACAACGGGTCTCGGCATTGGACGGTACCGCGACCATCAATCGCGAACCTCTGCAGCGGGAAGCAACCCTGAAAACACAGATGAACATATAATATTATTTAAACATCAAGATCCCCTAATTAGAAGCTAAGCGACCTTGTCGATCCGACGTCCAAACGACGTCGGATTCGGGATCCAACTTTGACAAAACACAGGTAAACATGTTGGGATCGACATATCCAAAACCGTGAAACATCCAACGGCTCGATTACCGGGAAATGCTAATTAAAACCGTTAACTTCACTAATTACCTCTAATTGCTGCAACGCAGCCCATCCGTAGGAAATTGTGAAACTGGTTGGACCTGAGAGTAGAGTAAGCTCGCAACCCGAGCAACCAAACAAGGCACCGGGGATCAACACCCGCAACACAAGGCACTGGGCACGAATGCCGACAACGACCACACAAGACAGGAGATATGCATTGAGGTGAGAACCACTTGAGACACTCTGCACATGCGCTCCTAGCGCTCCCATGTCACCCTCTCAACACCTCTACACCTCAAAGGACTAACACTTACGGAACTTTCCTATATCTCGAGACTGGTCTCTCCTGCCAAGATCCTGAACTGGATGCTCTCTTGTGCGATACATCTGGCCCAAGCTTGAATCCTCGAGTCTGACTTTGCAAGACGTAACTGAACGACGTCTCCTCGGAACCTTTGATGCCCAAAACTGACTAGATCCCTATGTTGTATCATCCGGAAGGATACTTTGTCGCCAACTATCTCCAATGGTCATCGCTTCTGATATGCATAAATCTTTTGCCGACTCAAAGCCGGTAGAAGTTTTTGTTCGGTCATCGCCTTTCTTGGGCCGACGGCTAGATCCGCCGTACCCGAGTCACAGAAGACCCCTTCGGGGCATAACGTGAGCCAACCCTAAACATATTCAGTTCAACCTAGTGCATAGTATATAATTTTCACAGCTAATTTGAACAATTTTAATTCTGGGGTCAATCAATAATTCTAGCAATTTTACAAATCAATTCCTACATTTGGAATGTAACATAATTTCACTACAAACTAAATTCAGGCCTCAAATATATGTATACAAAGATAGCAAAATTCTCAAAGAGGGAAACTAGACAACTGTCAACAACAAAGTGGACCCCAGGATCCTCAAGCACCTCCAGAAATCGAAGCACCACCAAACGCTTATCCAGCTTGGATTACGGAAGAAGAGCTTACGCCTACACCTGCAAAACGCAGTCCGAGTAGAAGTGAGCAATGAGCTCCATGGGGATTTACTCTATGACACTCACAAGGGAGGGGAAACAACAACAGTGTCGCTTCTCCACCTAAGTTTAAGCTATGCCAAGGGGTCTCATAACCCCATTGATGTCCCAAGGTATCCTACCTCTCTCAACCAACCACGCGGGGACTGGCACCATCACGCTGGGAGAAACAGAAACCAGAACTTAGGTGGGAACACCATTACCCAAGCAATACTCCCATGCTTGGGGTCCCATGTCGGGAACACGTCGACAACCATCCTTAGCGCCTGGTCATGGAGAATCGACACGACCTCTAAACCTAAATCAAGACAATTGTAGCCAACTAGATATTATCCTCTAGAATGCAGAGATTTAATATAAGAATCGCATCCTAAACCTTGCTACCCAGAATCGGGCCTACGACTAGATCTGGCGTACCCGAGTCACATGGATTGGTGAAACACTTATTCACCCACGTCCTAGCCTTAACAAACCCTAAACTTTCGTTTAGGAGTAGAAACCTACCTCAACTCGCTAATCCCTCAGTAATCCTACCTTAATTCATGCTAAACCAGCCTTGGCCGGCCTTCCTCCTCGCCGTTGCCACCTCGAAGCCACCGGAGAACCGCGTTCGACGTCCTCTCTCGCGCGACAGGAAGAAAGGAGGAGAAGAAGTGCCGCGGGAAAAGAGGGGAAAGAGGAAAGAGGTTTTAGTAGGGAGCACCATTATATGAACTTATTCTACTAATAAAACAACAACCATTAGATTTAACTCATTAGCATCATTTTTTAGATCAAAAGACACTTATACCCCCGACCCTATAATATCAAACGACGGCTTTTGCGCGATAGAAACCGCTCGCGTAACATTCAAAATTACAATCAAAGCGAGAAGTCCACGCGAAGGCCATACCAAAAGTAGAATCTGGGTGGTTTTTAAAGCAGACTTCGAGATTTTTGAGATTTATAATAATTTTCAACCACATAGCAATCTGTGAAGATCCAATACATAGATAGAGTTTAAACAATAAAGATCAAAACATGAACCATCGATGAAGAAGAAACCCTCGTCCTTGATCAGTCATCCGTCTGCCATGCCTTGAAGGTTTACTCGGCCATGGAGATGAAGAATCTCCTCTTTTCTTTTGCCTCCAACTGCTCTTGAATAACCCTAAGTATTCTATTTATAACCCTCAAAAGATTACCACTCGGATTAAATCCGCACCTTTAATTTCTCTCTTCCGTCAAACAAAAGATCGATCTTTTTATCCCGTATAACTACCTGTGCTCGAATAAGATCAATCATTTTAAAGGAGAAGATCGATCTTCTGAAAAACTACACTCTGTTTGCTTTAGCCACATAAAAGATCACTCGTTTATAGGGAAAAGATCAATCTTTTTATCCCAAAATCACCCCCGTTTAATAAGAGATCGATCTTCTATGGGTAGAAGATCGATCCTTTGAAATTATACTCTCTGTCAGCTCTGGCGCATAAACGATTGATCTTTGAATGTACAAAAGATCGATCTTTTAATTCTAACAATTCCAGCTTCTTTCTCAATACTGCGCATTGGTATAAAAAATGCTTTAAGTTTCTCTAGAAAACTCGGAATCATGAACCATAAAATTCTTCAAAAACTAGACTTCAAGATCTTTCTAGTAATATATGGTACATCATCTGGTTCTTCATGAAAAGTACAGTTTAATCTTCAAAGTTGACTCATGTAATCTTTTCAGCTTCTTTTAGCTCCAATTTCCTGTATTTTCCAAACAACTATGTGAAGTAATGAATAAGTATAAAAATAGTGCTAAAGAGGTTGATTAAGTGTGATAATCTAGAAATTGAGATGGTTATAAGACTGTTTAGAGTGCACTTTCATGCACTCATTACACCCCCAACCAGCTTATTGCTAGCCTCTAGCAATTTAAAGCGCATGAAAATATAGCTAAGCACACCAATGGTCTAAGGCTGTCGACATGCATAATAAGAGTTCTACCATATCAGGTCAATAGTGTTGTATATATTACATAGCACGAAAACTTCCTATACTCATACACATACTACCAACACCTGAAATTAACTTCTACACTTCAAACATGCTAATTACCATCCAGATGAACACATGTGATGTGACAAATAAAGGTTATATACAGAAGCAACTTCTACCCACCAATAGTCCAAACACACTACTATCTTCCTGACCAATCATTCAACCCGCACACTTTAAGTACAACATGCTCTTTCTTTTTCTTCAACTATCAGACACTTTGTCTTTTTACGCGAGCACTATCCGCTTCTTGAGGCGCAGAGACCCGATTACTTAGCAAAACACTTAATAGTTTTTTTTTTAAAACTATCAGTGGTTCTACCTTTTTATGCGAGATCCCCGCTTCCTGAGGCAAGAAACACCCGGTTACTCAGTACATCACTTAATAGTAGTTTAGGCACAACTTGATCAAGCTCTAGAATTTTTTTTTTTGCGATATCTTATTGTTTGATTTCAGGTTTTAGGATTTGGGTAGAAATACAAGAAATTCGGCCAAAAATCATTAAATTCTACAAAAAGACTGTTTCATCTACTGTTTAGAAATAAATTCTACAAAAAGTGTCACACCCCGACCCAGAAAACCCATCCAGGATGGGGCGTGAGGGTTCCTATCATTATTCATCTCCAATTGGCGCGATACAAAGTGGAAAAGACAGATAAATTTAAACAATTTATATTCCAGAGGTGAAACAGTAATTCAATTCATATATATATACATCAAGTTGTACTGGTAAAAAATTCTTTATCAAACTCCTCCAAGGGAAAGATATTATACAATAATTCAAAATTCCTCGAAAGATGTTTACAATTTACAAAACTGCCAAAGTACAACAATCTTCCTGCAGCAACCTCAAGCACCTCTGGATGTAGTCGCGCCTCCAAAAGCTGATCTCGCCGGCTCTACGGCTGAAGAATTGGCGCCTGCACCTGCAAACGCAGCCCGGGTAGGAGTGAGCGATAAGCTCAGTAGGGTTCTACTCTACGGCACACTGAAAGGAGGAAAACACCAACAGTGTTGACTTCCCGCTCAAGCCTAAGGAATGCCACGGGGTCCACAACCTCTGTCGACTACCCCAAGGGATCCTACTCTTCTCAACCGACCACGCTGGGATACATCAACCAAACACGCTAGGAGGAAACAGAGAACCAGAACTAGTAGGATCAGCCTTACCCAGCAGGAAGTCGCTGCCTGGGGACCATGTCAGGGGCACCGACAACCATCCTTAACACTTAGCCTTGGGAAGACAACACGACCTCCAAACCTCAAAACATTGATCGGAGTCAACTATAACACATCTTCGATAACATGAGATTCAATTAATCACGCCCTAATCCTTACTACCCAGCCATGGTCCTAAGGCTAGATCCGAACTACCCGAGAGCCTCGGATCGGCGATCAACCCATCGCCCGTCTAACCTCATATGCCTCTAATGCAAACAAGATGCATGTAATGCTCAGGCGCAGATAACAAGATATAAGCATGCAACAACATGACGATAATCACACAGAGCTAGGCATAGCCTATAGCTAGCCAAAGGGGGTGAACATAGCAAAGGCCTCAAATACAGATAATCTATACTAACCAAACAAAGATTAGCACAAAGAGATAGACACATATATATAATAGTCTTCAGTGCTCTCTCGCACCTGACAGACTAAGGTTCCACAGTTACCCCCTAGGTAACTGGCCAGCATTTATACAATAGCCCTCGGCACACGCTGCCATCAGGCTAAGGTTCCACAATTCCACATTAGCTAGCTAACGGTTAAGCAACAATGAGCATTTAAATATATCATTCAACTAAGTATTTTAATGCACATCCATCCATAAATCCACCAAAAAGACAAACGCTCAATTCAATTCCCAATCTCAATAGAAATGCCTCGAAAATCCCATGAAAACGACGTGTATGCTTCCTAACATGATTGGTTATCTATCATGGATGAAAACCAATCAAAGGAAACCAGCAAACACAGCTCAGTGGCCCATGGTCGATGCCACGGTTGATCCGACGGTCGACCTTGAGGCCACGGTCGATCCGACGGTTGACAGTGGGGTCAAATGAGGGAAAGGCATAAGGGTCACGGTCGATCGGTACATCGACCCTGGGAAGCCCCAAACGAGACAGAGCCTCACAGACGATGCGACGGTCGATCCGACAGTCGACCGTGAGGCGGAAGGGAAAAGAAGAAGGAACCACGGTCGATCGGAGGATCGACCGTGGGAGGCCAACAACACGACAGAGCCCGACGGTCGATACGACGGTCAATTCGAGGATCGACCGTCAGGCCCGAAAGAAGCGTATTAACGCTTGATGGTCGGTCTAGTTCCTCAGAATAGTGCCGGAAATCCAATTTCTTGAATTTTAATGATCACATCTTGTTGGAAGTTGATGAAACTTTGCAAGCATGTGTAAAAGATGATGGGGAAGCTAATGGTGTGATTAGAACACAGTTTTGATGGTTAAAACTCAAACCTAGGTCTCAATGGCCGAAAACCGACAAAACGGCGATAATATGGAAATTGTCCGATAAAATACGAAAATCAACTGATAGGAATACTAGAAACAAGCCATAATACACATGCATTGAACCACACAACATTCTAAAATGTATTCCTACAGCGAAAGCACATAAAACCTATCCTAGGAGAACTCGATCATAAGATGGAGGTAGAAACACCTACTTGAACAAGCAGGGCAGCTCTTCCACGCATCCCCCAACTCCGATCGCTGGAATCCGCTCCTCGAAAGCCGCGCTCCGAAGCCCTAGCACCGCCGGTTGGAGAGAGAGAGAAAGAGAACGACATGAGAAGAAGAAAGAAAGAGGGAGAAAGGAGGAGAGCTTAAATAGAAAGCTGGAATCGATCACAACCGTCCGATTCGATCTCTCCCGATCAAGCTCCGATCTTCCGATCGGAAGCGCCCTTAAGGTTCTACTCAAACACTTACATCAATCAAAGGCAGTGTGTACCACGCGGGTGTGAAACTGACCACAGGGAGCATATTTACCAAAATGCCACTGGGGTCAAAAACAGCGATGCGGTCAACCGATCGCATCCCAAGGCCAACCGAGCCAAACCACAAACCCAGACCCTCGACCTAACGCGGTCGGTTCGGGTTGGAGGTACAGGTCTTCACAAAAAGACTTTCAAAAATTATGGGACATGAAAGAAGACTTCAAGAACTACAACTTTCATGTTGAAAACTTTGTGAGATTCCATATACATTGGCACCAGTGTTTAATCAAAGTTGGATATATGGAAGTTGGAAAGAAAGGCTGAAATTAATGACGTGGCAGTGGAGACCCAGTCAAACCGACTTGAGCGATGGATCGGTTTTGAGTCCAATGGATGGCTAGGATGACATCATCAGTACGGAATATAGGGAAATTAGAGTTTATCCTCAAATATGACTCATTATTTCAGGATTAAGGGTTTCTATTACATAAACGGTTATTCCAGTAGAAAATTATCATCTTTTGGACCACTTTTGGAGATAAAAGGCTAGGGTTTTGAAGATGGAGATCTTTCCGTAGGGATCGACGGCTTCCTTCCCAACACCTATGGATCTTTCCCAGAAGATGAGTAACTAGTTCTTAAACTTAGGGATATCTTGAAACCCTAGTGTAACTTTTGATTTTCTTTGGTTTGAATCTTGTAAACTTCTTCTCAACGTGATCTCATAAATATGGTTTTAATGATTAGAGATTTGAGGGAACAGAGTTCCTTTGAAGTATTTTCAGTCGTATAAACTTTCTGTGATTGTTCATACAGATTTATGAGATGGTTTTCATGTGATTTATGGTATGCTTTTGAGATAGGCTATGCTATGCTAGGATAGGTTGTGCCAAGGTCATTAGGAGTAGTATAACTTAAAGTAATCGTAGGATCGAAGACAACCTATGCCGAGAAAGATAGGCTATGCTGTTATCAACATAAATCTTATTTTAGGGATTCATGTGAGCATGTAGCCATATGATCCATAATGTTGAGAGAAGGTCAAGCTAGGGTGGATTGAGTAATCAATAGGTAATTCATAACTTGGTTCAAATCCCGATCACTTTACTTGCTTTCTTAGATACTTTTTAGATAATTCAACCCACCTTTTGATTACTCTGCTTAGGAATCAGTTTTGAGGTTTGATTTTACCTTCCAATGTTTTTCATGTGGATCGACTCTGAACTTCACCACTAGTCTATCCTGTAGGATAGTAATAGAATAAGGATTATATTTTGATTAAAGATTGCTACACTTTAACGACATGTTCGCAACACATCAATTTTTGGCGCCGTTGCCGGGGATTTCGACGGTTAACTAATTGATTTTCTCTTAACTTGTTTTCTTTGCTTATTTAGGTATTTATCTTTATTATTTTTTTCCTTTCTTTATTTTACACTTTTTAGGAAATTTCTTACAATTTGCTGGAATTTTTGCAACATTGGAGCGTATTTTTCTTAAAGAAAAACAACTCACCGGCCGCCTAGAGCAACAGGTCAGACTTGAATTCGAACGGTCAGACTGTGCCATTGCGTTGAATCGGACATTGAGCGACCGGTCGGACCCTAAACCGACTGATCAGAACTGCGTAGTCAGGTAAGTCTTTTTGCTTCGAAACTTTTGGTTCCAATTGTTGTTTTCCGGGTTTTGTCCTCTCCTCCGAATTTTCTATTTTCTTTTTCTCTTTTTGTGTGATCTTGCATGCAAGGCAGACGATCCCTAAATACCCCGTTGGAACCTTTGGATCTAGAAATAGAGACCACACTCCGAAAAGCCAGAGCTTTAGGTCAAAAAACTTTGAGTAATTATCAAGAAGTGTGAGTAACTTGCAATCTATTCAAGAGACCTTTGTCACCATGGCTGAAAATGAGGGACCTTGTCGCGCCCCGACCCGCGTAGGCCCAACCGGGCCGGGCGACGCGAACCGAAACCTAACCTACTACGGAAATTTTGGCGAGCTTTCCCTCTAATCGTAGTGGTCTCCCTAACAATTCATAATCATCCTGTATTATACAAGCATTCACAAACCTCAAAGACTGAACTGGAATATAATACAAATCCTCAAAATAGGGAAATTATACATTTAACATTCACGTAGGAGACTATCTATAACAAAAGGGTAAAACTGAGATCGCCGCTCCTCAAGCACCGGCAGACGCCGCCACGTCACCAAACACTGGCCCGGTAGGGGTGACCGAAGAAGAGCTAGCGCCAGCACCTGCAAAACGTAGCCCGGGTAGGAGTGAGCACTAAGCTCAGCAGGGACACTACACTACGACACTCACAAGGGAGGGAACACAACAGTGTCGCCCTCAAGTAAAGGCTGGGTGTACACAGGGGTCCCATAACCCCACCGCGTATCCCTGAAAGGTGGCCTCAGTCATGGTCCCCAGCCGAACTGGTCACATGCTGGGTCGCCCTCAGCGAAGCAGGAAACCGGCACTGCCATCTCACTAGCAGGAAACCAACACTGCTAGGCGGGCAACCAACACCGCTGAGTAGGCACAGCCTCTACCAAAGAGACAGTGAACCGGACACTGGCTACACCTCAACCCTCTGCTCGAGGCCGACACGACCTCTAAACATCAAACCACATCTATTCAGGTCATCTAACCCTATCATCGAAAACGACTGAATACTACAAATTGAGTCCTGGACCAAGCTACCCGCAACGGTCCTAGAGCTAGATCCGGACTACCCGAAAGCCCCGGATCGGCGAACAACCCATCGCCAATGCCCTACTTAGATGAAACTAATGCACAAGCAATGCATGTTATGAGCACGCGCAGGAATATACAGATAGACATGCAACAGTATGTGATGTATATCAAACAAGGTCTGGGTACGGCACCCTACTGGCCCGGGGTGGTGAACAGATAAATAAGGTCTAGGAGCTGCTACAGTGGTTTCCCCACCAACTGTCAGCAGTCCACTACACACCTGCATCGGGAAGCAGCCCCGCAAACAACAGCTCACAGATATCACAGATAAAGCCCTCGGCGCACGCCGGCATGCCATATGGAAAGCTATAGGGCTACCCGTCCGTTTATTCTAAACATCCCGGGAGTCATCACTCCCCGGGTTCACCACTGCCCCTATTATAGGGCTGACATGCTTAAACAAATGTATCAGTTATAAAACAGTAGAGAAAGCCATCGTACAAAGCCCCGCGGGCAAAATCCACTTGAAAACAACCCTCAGCCACTAAGAGATCGATCTCCCTTCCCAAGGGGATCGATCTCCTTAGTACTTAGGAGAAACTTGTCCCAGTCAACCGAAGGAGATCAATCTTCTCCACCAGAAGGATCGATCTTCTTCGTGACGCGGAACCCGTCACCTCAGCCTAGGCAAAGATCGATCTCTCTTCATCCGAGGGATCGATCCTGCTCGGGCTGGGCATGACACCTCAGAAGGGATCGATCTCTCCTCAAATGAGATCGATCCGAATGGGTTCTCCGGCGACCGGACGGTGAGAAATACCGTCGGAAAACACATCCAAACCTCCCAAAACTCTGGGATATGATAGATCAAGATACCACGAGTCCAAAACCGGTGAAATCACGGGAAACAAACATGTATTTTAACAGATCTAAGCATAAGAACATAATCAAACAGGAAAAACCCCAAAAACCCGGAAGATTGTAGGTAGGATTTTTACCTATGCAATAGCAGCTTCAATCCAAGCTACTAGGCCTTAGATCTTCCTCAAACGAACTCAAATCCAGCAAGAACACGGCTGAAATCTCGGAATTTCCAAAAAAATTAACAGTGAATGTTTCGTTCGTTTTATAGACGAACGAACCGACTCAAGAGAGATCGATCTCTTTCTCAAAAGAGATCGATCTTCCTTGTCAAAATCGGGTTTGACTTTCTGGCACTAAGAGATCGATCTTCTAGCTAGGGAGATCGATCCCTTAGGTGCAGAAAGCTAGACTTGGGCTAAAACTTAAGCCCAAGCCCGGATCTTTCGATCCCGGGTCCCACTAACCATTCTAGCCAAACATGAACACAATCATGGTCAGTGTGTGCATACGCGGGTGTGAATCTAGTCGACAAGGCACAATTTACTAAATTACCCTTGCGGTCCACGACAAGCCACAGGAGTAGAGGGACGGGTCCTCACAGACCTGTCATCGACTCTAATGCTAATTTTGGAAGGGGAGGTAATAATAATAACAATGGGAGGGTACAACGTGTTCCATTGAGAAATCACTTCTTGCCCACTAGCTATACTTACACTCCTTCCATTGATCCTCCTGCAATCATAGCCTCACACTATGAGATTAGACCCCAAACGACTCAAATGTCACCACATTTTCATGGTCTAAGTAATGAGGATCCATATGAGCACATTCATAATTTTATCGATACTATCACTACACTAAAATTGGAGAACTTGGGACCACACTTTCATGGTCTAAGTAATGAGGATCCATATGATGATGCATTTAAGGGTCCGTTTGGATACACGGGATCCGCCGGGATCCCGTGTATCCGGTGAACGCGCGGATCCCGCACCGCGGGATCCAGCGTTTGGGTTCCGCGCGGATCCCTGAAATTGGAATCCGCCCAAGGGCGGATTCCAATTTTGGCGTCCGCTCGAAACGAGCGGACTCCGCAGGCGCGGATACCTCCCCGCGGTAGCCAAACACGCCCTAAGTTAAAACTTTTCCCCTTCTCTTTGAAAGATAAAGCTAAACACTTGGTTCAATGTTTACATCCACGCTCATTCACAACTTGGGACCAACTTCAACATGCATTTTTAAGGAAATTCTTTCCCATAATTAAAATTGAGAAATTTCGGACTGAAATCCTTACCTTTGTTCAATATGAAGATGAGTCTTTCCATGATGCCTAGGATAGATTTAAAGACCTTTTAAGAAAGTGTCCTCATCGTGATATTGATAAACGGGAGTTAACTTGTAAGTTTTATAGAGGCCTTAATGAAAGATGTAAAACTAGGGTTGAAGCTTGTTGTGGGGGTATTCCTTTAGACCGATGATGATGAGTTATGGAACCTTTATGAACAAATTTCCATCGATTTTCAACAAAAATACACAAACCCAAGGAGTCGGCCTACAACTAAAGGAACCTTTGAACTTATGGATCATAAGCCATTACTGCCCAAATAGCCCTGCTTAATAAAAGGTTTGATAAATTGAAAATGACTCAATCACCTGCACCTCTATCATTTCAGAATCAACCTCAAACACGTGCACTATGCTCTCTCCTTGAACATCATATTATCGACTATCCTCTGGCTCCTTCATTCCCTGAATTCGTTCAGGAACAAGCGAACGCGATGTATGGTTTCACTAAACCTGAGAATAATCCATATTCCAACACGTATAACCCAGGTTGGCGGAACCATCCCAACTTTAGTTGGAGACCACCTCAACAGTATGATAGGTACCCATCTATACCTCATGCAAATCCAAACCCAGAGTACTCTGCACCATATCAACAAACTGCACCTAGCCCTCCTCCACAAGCATCCTCTGACCCGTCTTTTAACAAACTTATTAGTGCACTAGCAAACATGAATGCAAACATTACTACTAACATTAATGCTAACATGTCTGAGTTTAAAAGTAAAATGGCTTTGATGATAAATGATATTAATTCTCATGCCCAATCCATATCCAAAATAGAGACACAAGTAGGGCAACTGGCTAACATGGTAGCCAAAAGAGAGGATGGTTATTTACCTAGTTAGCCTGTGATCAATCCTACGGCCACACACCACATTGACAGTCAAGACATTGAAAGTGCATAAGTTGTAGTAACTCTAAGGAATGGTAGGCAAGTAGAGACATGTCCTGACCCTGCCCCAGGCAATCGATTAGACTACCAACCGACCGATTGGAACAAACTCGACCGACCGATCGGTCTCAGTCCCCTCAACCTGATGACACTCCCGATCAAATGGATGTGAGTCCAGTTGATCAGAAGGAGGCTGGCCCTGCTAGATATGTGCCCAAAGTACCTTTCCCTTATACACTTCTGGACCCTTCATCTAGACCCAATAAGAAATCTTATGTAGAGGAAATCACAAAGATATTCAAGAGAGTGAACATCAATATACAACTTTTAGAGGTCATTCGACAATTCCCTTCCTATGCAAAATTTTTGAAAGACCTTTGTACCCAAAAACGCAAATCCAAATCTCATGTCTCTAAGAAAATCTTTCTGACTGAACATGTATGTTCGATCCTGAAGTATGATACTTTACCGAAACTTAAGGATCCAGGCACCCCAACAATTTCTTGTTGTATAGGAGACTATTATATTGATAGTGCTCTTGTTGATCTTGGTGCTAGCGTTAATTTACTGCCATATTCCCATTATCAGAAATTTGGCATGAATAATTTGAAATCTACGACAGTAACCCTTCAATTAGCTGATAGATTCCTCAAGACGCCGCGAGGTATCTTGGAGGATGTGCTGGTTAAAGTTGATAGTTTCTTTTTTCCGATTGACTTTATTGTGTTAGACATGGACCCATTGTTCTTTCTAAGAAATATGTGCCTATTATCTTAGGTCGACTTTTCCTAGCTACGGCGAATGCTTGTATTAATTGTCGTACAAGTGTTATGGATATCTCTTTTGGCAACATGAAGAAACGTTTGAATATATTTAAGGATGCATGTTTGCCTGCAAATAATGATTGCTTTGCTATTGATGTTATCAATGATTGTGTCTATATTTCTGATTTATCCTTATTTAACATTGACTTAGATACTAGACAATTTTATGTTCATTATACTAAAAAAAACTTATGCACGAAAATATCAAAAGTTTCTAAAGTTGAACAACCACCACCTCCTTTACCTATATCTGCACCATCGTCCACGCCCACAACATCTATCTTGAAATTAAAACCTTCCACTTCACTTACGGATTATCTCAAGGGTGATTTCATAACTATGGGGGAGACATACCATAAACCTGGGTGTAACATGAAATGTGAAGGTTTGATCAAAATTCGAAAAAAGGACGATATGTTGTCTTTTATGGAGGGTGGGGATTCTAATACACTTGTCGGAAGAAAAGGGATTAATAGGTCTACATCACCAAATGCTGGACACACTGTGGGACAGAGTATGGTTAACCAATTATGTGGAGGAAATTATCCTTGTGGGTGTGATCGAGCCCGTTAATCTGACAGATCCATGATATAACTGACCTTTTCGGGAAGTGTAGCGAAAGACGTGAAATTGCACGCTTGTTGGGAGACAACCCAGTAGTTTTAGATTTTTCCTTAGTTTTAGGATTTACCTTATTTTTTTAGGATTTTTCCCATGATGTTTTCCAAATTTTTCATATTTTTACTGAATTTCCTTATTTTTCCTCGTTTTTTCTCTCTCCTGCTCTGTTCCTTGATCGCGGTTCATCCTCCCCGCTCCGCTTGGCTTCCAACAGCTCACCCCAAGCCGTCCACTATCGCCATCTCTCCGGCCATCCTTGTCCCTCCAAACCAACACCTACATCACCGCCACCTTCTCCTCTACCTCCTTACAACCACGTCTTCCCTTAAAATCAGCTCCTCCGACGGCGGTGAGCCTCCCCTGTTTCATCCGCCATCTCCGATTACCTCTTCTACTACCTCCCACCGCCCCTAGCCACCTCCAGCACCTTCCTCTGGCTGTCACGACGCTTTTGCCACCCTCAAAACCAAGCTTGCAGCTCGGATTGCCGGATTCCACTTCCGATGATACTCCACCGCGCCGGCCATCTTCTATCCGCCTACTGCAACTCCAATTCTGCAATTACATCACATAGGCGAGTTCCTTAGGCTTACATGATTCTTCGTCACCCCTTTCCAACCTTGATTGGCACTCCGATCATCAGAATCCAATTCCAGCAATCATCTTCCTCTGAGCCGTTCACCTCCGATTTGTCACCTGAAGACCTCAATTCTTCGATCATAGCTCAACGGAGAACTCCTCAAGCATCTACAATTCTTCATGTACCCTTCCTATTCTCCATTGACGACATTTCACCGTCGATCTATGGCTGGCGAGCTTTCAGCCGTCTGATTCTTCTTGGATGTGATCCAGATGTTCCAAAACTCATATTTTCGATCCGAGGGTACAGATCGTCGATCATGACCATAATAAGCAATCTAGGCCATCCAGATCATTCAAAGCATTCACGGGTGTTCACTTTTCTATTTCTTCGCCAATTTCACATTCGATCTCGCCGCAAGCGGCCGACTGTAGATGGGACAGACATTTAAACGGATGATGAATAATTTAGTGCTATGCTTGGACAAATTGATGTACTGCTATTATGTGCTCTCATTTAATGCTTGCTATCTATGTTTTATTTTATGAGTTGTATGTTTGTACAGGATTGATATATCATGAAAATACAAAGGAGACTCTGCCGAAATTTTCTATAATTTTAATATCTTTTTGAACTTTTAATTGTTATACTTGATATTTGTGGGGGAGGTATATTTTTGATGGCAGGTTATGCTTGGGAGGAATAAATTTTATTGCTTATGACGGTGATTTCTGTATTTATGAGAGAGCCCTATTTTGGAGCGAAATTACTATTATCTCTACCCTATTTTCTTTGCTTTAGCTTATGACTTAGTGTAATTGGGGAAAATTACATTTAAGTTGCGGGGTAGATTCTAGGAATTTAATTCTTATTATTTTTAGAAAACCAACTATTATACATCCCTTGAATTATGTCGAAAGAATGAAAGTATGATATGATTTGACAAAAATGCTTGTTTTAGAAATTTATCTTATGAATTACTCTGAGACTTGTATGTCATATAAATGATAGTAAATTTTTGCTATGCATGATATTGTTTCTATACTTTAACACTTTTATCATGATTTAAGAATAGCTTGACATATCCTAATGCACATGTTCACTTTCACATGTTAAAGAGTTGAGATTAGATTCTAAACATGATACTATGATAGATTTATAGTTTTATATCATGTCACAAAAAATACATGAACACATGCGATTATCTGAATATAAAAAAATGGATTTTCTACTTAGTAACCGAGCAAGGTGTCTAACAAGGTGTGTTGTTCGCGTAAAACAGTTGAAATTCCTGCAAAAATAAAATAAAATAAAATAAAGGGTTTCATACTTAGTAACCGGGCAATGTGCCAAACAAGGTGTGTTATTCGCGTCAAACAGTTGAAATTCTTGCAGAAAAAAAAGAAAAAAAAATGAATAAAAGCAGAGATTGCTATGTGATAAGTGAAAAATAGGTGCTTGAATAGGATTGTGATCTTCAATAATTGACGTGTCGCACCCCGACCCGTGAAAGCCCAACCGGGCCGGGCGACGCGAACCGGAACCTAACGAAACGCGGAAAAAATATTGGCGAGTGTTCCCTCTAACCTATTGGTCTCCCTAATAATTTATCACAAACACTCTCAATTTAAAAGACATAATTTAAACAACATCGAACCCAAGATTACAAACCCAAGTGAATTTAATATACATATCCTCGGAGAGGGGAAGATTCAAATACAACATTAAACACTCCCGTAGGAGACTAACTAAAATAGGTTTAAAACTGTAAAAGATCACCACCTCTCAAACTCCGCCTGGCGCCGCCGCACCGCCGACCAACTGCCCGATAGGGGCCACCGAAGAGGAGCTAACGCATGCACCTGCAAAACACGCCCGGGTAGGAGTAAGCATAAAGCTCGGTAGGGTTCTACACTACGACACACAGAAGGAAGAGGGAAACGCAACAATGTCGCCCTCAAGTAAGACTGGGTGTATACAGGGGCCCCATAACCCCACCGCGTGTCCCTAAGGCCCACGATCATGGTCTTCCAACCGAGCTGGTCACATGTCGGGTCACACTCAGTAAGCAGAAACTAACACTGCTAACCCACAAGCAGGAAACGACACTGCAAACGGAAAAAGGCACCGCTGAGTAGGCAACTCCTCTACTCAAGGGTCAACACAGTGGGACACCGGCTACACCTCAGCATTCGACTCGAGGCCGACACAACCTCTACAATCATCAAGCAACAGGTGTACCAGTCATCTAAGCCTATCATCAAGTTTGACTGGACACCACAATTCGAACCGGGTCCAAACTACCCAACCCCGGGCCTAGGGCTAAATCCGAGCTTCCAGCCTCGGGACGGTGACCCACAGATCGCCCACACCCTAACCATGCAACTAATGCACAACCAATGTCATGTATGATCATACACACATAAACAGTTCCGGCATAGAACACGATGCCAAACGTTATACAAAGGGCCAGGCGCAGCACACTGCTCGCCAAGGGTGAACATGCCAAGCACAGGGCCTACTCTGATATAATAACATTTATATAAAGCGATAAAAAAAACCAACCCAATTTATCAACTTTAAGTATCTGATCTATAATCTTCGGAAAACCATAATTGTCAATCCAACCGTTTGATTGATGTGAAACTTGATATGCCTACTAAACGGCATACGCCGAATCACATACTCGAAATCTGGATCGACTGGATAAACGATATTAGATCAAAACGTATAATTTCGATAAAAATCCAGATTTAACAATCTAAATCAAATGTTATTAAAAATAATTTGAATTAATACCAAACTTTGCAGATCTCATTTAAAGACCACTGAGATCATCCCTACAAAACATCAGCTCAATTAAACAATTAAAAACCACTTAAATACTCAGATTAAGGTGGCTACCCTGCTCCTGCACAGCCAACTCAAATAATTCACCAGAAACTTCACAGAGCTTCAACATTCATGAAACCACTAGCAATCGGCAGCTAACTCATCCATATACAACTTCTATGTATAACATAAACTCAGATCATACACGTACGGTTCTATATCAAAGCTAGAACACCACTGTTCTGATTAGAACAGTAAAATCCGAGAAAACCTCCATGAAAACATGCTCAAATCCATGTTAAACCAAATCCAATTCCTACCAAACTTTAAATAGATGTTAATTAGTCCCATATACATCATCCAGTACAATTACATGAAGAACAAATCAAATAAACAACAAGCAAACACCCAAACAAACCGTAATATAGAAACCTACCGATTACACACTTTCCTCGGCTGAATCCCGCAAATCTGAGCACCAATCCGGAATGAAGCCAAGCCAGGGATCTTCCTCATGCTTCTAAGAATCCAACGAGCCCTCAAACACTCACTTTAGTGGCCGGAGGAGAGAGAACGGAGGGAGAGAAGACTCGGCCAAAAACAGGGGAAAAGAGAGAAAAAGAGAAGAAGGAGAAGAGAGAGGGGGGTATTATACATGGGTACTGTAGCAACAGTAGCCGACCTACTGTAGCTACAGTGTCGCGATCCGACCACTCATCTCAATCCTTCCCGATCGAGCTCCGATCTTCCGATCGAGCTCCGATCTTCTGATCGAGAACGTCTTTGAGAATCTAATCAAACACAAATAACAATCTGAGGCCGTGTGTGCACAACGCGGGTGTAAAACGAACCGACAAGGCGCAATTTACCAAATTACCCTTGCGGTCCACAACGAGCCACGGGCTCGACCCAAGCGATTGACCCAGGAATGAAGGGGAAGGTCCTCACATGAAGTGTTTAGATATGATTGATACTCTGAAGCATGTGGAACCCCATTCACACACAGGAGTGTTAAAGTTATTTTTAATCATGGTTAAATATGTTGAAGTGTATGATGAGAATGCATAATGTCATATTTTTATCCCGCAATGCCTAGTCTTCTGTGCTTATTTGGTACCTAAATATACTCATTACTCTTATATTTTGGTTTAGGCTGCAATTGGAGACCTTGAGTGCGGAACGAAGGCAAATGGACAATTCTGGATAGTTTTGATAGCAGTTCATAATCTGAGCATAACGTTTCCATCCAAGCTCTGATTGGGATGATTCAAGATTCCATATAACAGGAAGAAAGAGATCTACAACTTTCCTATTTAAAGTTTTGAGAGATTTTGGTTTATTGCATCAAGGAAATCAAAGCCAAAAGGTACGAAGAAGATTGCAAAGAAGATGGGTAAGCCCTGGAAGTCTAGTTTCTGGAGAATTTTACTGTTCGTGATTTGGAGCTTCCTAGAGAAGGTTACGGTGCTTTTACAACCACTAGCATGTGGCAGACTAGCAGAAGAAATATGCAGAAACTAAATGATCGATCTTCTTTCCAACAAAGATCGATCCTTTATGCACCCAGAGATGAAAAAGACTCACGGTCGACTATCGCATCGACCGCCGTATCGACCGTCAGCCTCTATAAAAAATATACCTTCTCAAGGTCGATGCGAAGATCGACCGCGAGCATAAATAGAAAATCTGGAATAAAAAGATCGATCTTCTTTACACAAGAGATCGATTTTAGTCGGGGTACAACCAATATCTGGGAAGAAAAGATCGATCTTCTACTATACAAAGATCGATCTTCTATTATACAAAGATCGATCTTCTACTATACAAAGATCGATCTTTGTTAACCGACTTTGTAGAATAAAGGGCTCAGATCTAATCCGAGGATGGGAAACTTATGGCCTATAAATAGGATTCTTTTTAGGGATTGTAGGGAGGAAGATCATATATACTTTTCGGCTACTTTCTGCCTCTTTGAGATTTCTAGGGCTCTTCTTTCTTCTTGGTTCTTGATGGCCCTGCGTGGCTAAACCTTAATTCTTGGTCGAGGAAACTGAAACCTCGGAATCCATGAACTGTGAGATCTAATTTAATTTTATTGTTAAGTTTATGCTTTGGGTATGGAATGCTTTTCTGTGATTATATTCACGATTGTCTTGTCTAATTGTTAGGAGGCCTATTAGTTTATTATTCATTACAATATACTGCTAGGTTGGATATCAAATCCGTAATTGTTTGATTCCTCTAATCTGCGAAGCAACCAGGGTTTAATGATCTACTGTGTTTCAGAGATTGTTAGATCTTAGGAAGAACGTTCGACTAAATTAAATGCAACCGCTTGTGCTTGTGTTGTTTAGCTTCATCGATCTCCCTATTCTTAAGGTTGCTACTAGATTAAATCTACAGCGCTTGTCTTAGGTTGTTTAGTAGTTAGGGTTAATTAGATCACTTGTTTCTAATTAACTATGATTGAGGAGAGATTCGAATTTAATTCGAACGATGAATATTCAAGGTGTGAATTGATATATACTTGCATCAATGATCAGTTATAAAGATTCCGACGGTGGATGTTGACTTAGACCAAGGTTTGTTCTCTTAATTAAATTCGATTCTTCAATTTAGATTATTTCTTATTTGTTTTTGTTTTAGTCAAAACCTCCCATCTTTGTTAATATAGCACAAAACTTAGGCTAGATACTCCCTCGTGGGATCAACTCGTACTCGCACTACTACATTTATTTTAAAGAGTATTGGTTTTATTTTTGGTTGCTTGCGACAACACACCAGTGGTAGAAATATAGTTATGACTTGTTTTGACTTACTATATTTTTATGTGACTATGAGTTGAAACATTTATTCATGGATAATATTTCTGTTTCATGCATTAGAGTTGATGAATATTGTGATTGATTTCTAATAGTATATTCAAGGCTTGTTGCGCATGCTAAGTGCAATCGTGAGACCTACGAAAGTGATAATTAGATTTCTTGCTTTCTTTTTGTCTCTTCTTTGCTTGAGGGCTAGCAAAGTGTAAGTTGGGGGTTATGATAGATCACATATTATATATAATTGGCCAAATTACACTTTAGTACCCTAAAGTTTAAGAGAGTGACATTTTAGTATCCTAAACTTTAAGAATTATAACAAGATACCCTTAACTTTCAAAATCTAGCACATTAATCTACACCATCAGACGGCGTTAGATGCCCTCATAGGAAACCAGTCATGCGACACACACGTGATGTGAGGACCTATCCCTCTACCCCTGTGGCTCGTTGTAGACCGCAAGGGCAATTTGATAAATTGCGCCTTGTTGGTTTGTTTCACACCCGCGTGTGCACACACTGACCTTGTTTGTGTTAGTGCTTGATTAGAATGGTTAGGTGGACCCGGGATCGGAAGATCCAAGTTCGGGCGCGCAGAAGCCTGTTTTTGGCAGCTGGCGGTCAGTGACCGATCGCTCCTTGGAGCGTTCGCTCGCTATCGAGCCTGTGGGTTTTTTTGAGAGGACGGCCACCGTCGGCCGTCGCTCTCCCCTGTCAGAGGGAGAGAGGACTTTCCCTCCTCTCCTCCCCCTTTTCCCCTCCTTCCCCGGCTTTCCCCTTCCCTTTTCCTTCATCTTCTTCCCCTTATCCTTCTCTTCTTCTTCTTTCTTCTTCCTTCTTCTTCTGCGGTTCTGTTTCCTCTGTTCTTCTGGCGAGCTTCTTTTTCTCCGTTGTCCCTCCTCCGACCACCGTTTTGGGCGTTCCAAAGCTCGTTGGATTCGTGGCGACATGAGGAAGATCCCTGGTGTGGTTTGGAGCTGGGTTGGTGACTGGTTTGCGGGTAATCAACCAAGGATTGCGTTTCCGGTAGGTTTTCTACCTACGAGAGTTGTTTAATGGGTTTCTCTTAATCTAGCCGGTAGATCTTGTAGTTATTTGTGTTGTTGGCTTTCTCTTGCTTATTATAATTTCTATTATAAGTTTCATAAGCTTTGGTTGAGATTTTAGTAGGATTTAAGCATGTTTAATCTCAGATTTTTCGGTTTCTGCTGTTCTTGAAGAACAACCTGTTTGCGGCGAGTTTTCCGATCAGTATGTGCATGTTCTTGGGTTGTGATGAACATAAGAGTTGTTGATCTTTGAATCTACTCTCACATCCAACTGATTTCATAATTTTTGGATTTTCCTACGATGTTTTATGAATTTATTACTGGAGGGCTGCGTTGCAGCAAGTAATTGGTAAGTTAGTTTGATTAGTGTTTTCCCGTTAATCTAGTGGTTGGATGTTTCCGGATTTTGAATATGTTGATCCCAGCATATTGGTCTACTGGAGCCTAAGTTTGATCTCGAATCCGACATAGTTTGAAAGTCGGATCGACGGGGTCAATTAGCTCTAGGTAGAGAATGTTTTGGTGTTTAAATAATATTATATGTTCGAAACATATAATATTATATTTTACTGTTCATCGTAGTTTTTGGGGTTGCTTCCCATTGCAGGAGTCCGCAGTTGACGGTCGGGGTACCGTCGTAATGCCGGGACCCGCTGCGGATCGGCTGGCAGCGGTTGGTAGTACCGCTGCAGTGATCCGGTCGGACTCGTATGCTGCTTTAACATACTGTTGCATGCTTGTCTCTTATCTGTGTATGTTCATAGCATGCATTCTCTGTTGTGCATTAGTTGCATGGTTAGGCTGGAAGCTCAGACTTAGCCCTAGGACCGGGGTTGGGTAGTTTTGATCCGGTTTGACTTATGGTGTCCGGTCAAACTTGATGATAGGCTTAGATGACTGGTACACTTGTTGCTTGGTGATTATAGAGGTTGTGTCGACCTTGAGTAGGATCTGAGGTGTAGCTGGTGTCCGGTGTTCTTGACTCTTGAGTAGTGGAGTTGCCTACTCAGTGGTGTCTCTTCCCACCAAACAGTGTTCTGTGTCTTGTTGAGAGTCAGCAGTGTTGTTTCCTTCTACTGAGTGTGACCTGACATATGACCAGCCCGGCTGGAAGACCATAATCGTGGGCCTTAGGGACACGCGGTGGGGTTATGGGACCCCTGTATACACCCAGGTCTTACTTGTGGGCGACACTATTACGTTTCCCTCTTCCTTCTGTGTGTCGTAGTGTAGAACCCTACTGAGCTTTATGCTCACTCCTACCCGTGCTGCGTTTTGCAGGTGCAGGCGTAAGCTCCTCTTTGGTGGCCCCTACCGGGCAGTTGGTCGGCGGTGCGGCGGCGCCAGGCGGAGTCTGAGAGGTGGTGATCTTTACTGCTTTTAACCTATGTTAGATAGTCTCCTACGGGAGTAAATGTTGTATTTGAATCTTCCCCTCTCCGAGGATATGTATATTAAATTTACTTGGGTTTTGTAATCTGAGGTTCGAGCCTTGTAATTTAATTATGTCTTTTAAATTGAGGGTGTTTTGATGAATTGTTAGGGAGACCAATAGGTTAGAGGGAACCCTCGCCATTATTTTTCCACGGTTTGTTAGGTTTCGGTTCGTGTCGCCCGGCCCGGTTGGGCTTTCGCGGGTCGGGGCGCGACACATGACCTTACCTCGGTCATCTCTCCGATGACACTAGCACCAGACGCTGCCGTTTCCGTGAGCCTTTGCCTCCCTATTTTCCTCTCTTTTCCTCTAACCCTTTCCCGGTCCTCCTCTCCTCCAACGCCAAGTACCGGCCGTCTTCACCAATCATCACCCTTTCGTCATCCCCGGCTACCTCCCGAGTACCTCCTTCCTCGAGCACCACTTATCCGTTGCAACCTTTCATTCGCCAAACCATCCAGTTGCGAGCTTCCCTGCCTCGTCCGGTCATTCGTCCTCCATGCGAGCAGCCATCGTCACCAGCCCCCACCAACCACGACGGTGCTCCCACCATCTTGACAGCGACCTTGCCATAGCCTCTGCGGCCTCCTACACCGGCTCCGGCCTATCCTCCCCGGCATCGTCCTCCATCACCACTGCCTTGGCCGACTTTGCTACGCCCAATGCCGCCCATGCCAAGCCACTCCGCCGAGCTCCTTCTTGCCCGCTATTATCACTCTCCTCCCCGATCATTACCTTCATCTAGAAAGCCGCCGGCCCTATCGGTTCCGATGAACACCGCCCTCACCAAATCGTCCCCAACTGCCTCTCTTCTTCTCTCCAAGCTGCCACCCCTACCAAACCCGTCTCCGGTCATCAGTCCTGTGAGATTAGCACGGGCGTCGCCAACTCTGATGAACCCCGTTGACCTCTTGAACCTAGCCACGACCGTGCTCCCTCAACTTCGCCAACCACGGCGACGTCCTCCTACCACGCTGCCTTGTTCGACCTCTGCTCGAGCACCGTTCAAGACGCCGAGCTTCCAACCCTGGAAGTGTGTCACATTAGCGAGAAACGGGTGAAAATCGGTCACATGCGTGTCATGTGATCCGTTTTCAGTGAGGACAGTTGACACCATCTGAAAATGTGAACTAAAGCGCCAAGATTCAAAGCTCTACAACTCTCATGTTCATCATAAGTCCAAATAATGCACGTATACGCCGGAAAACACGCTGTAAACCGGATGTTCTTCAAGAACAGAGAAACCGGAAAATCCGAGTTTAAACAAGTTAAAAACCTACTAAAAACTCAATCAAATCTTATGAAACTCATATCAGTAATTAAGCTAAGAAAGAGGCATCCAACAAAACCAAGAACACCTAGATCTACCAGCTAGATCTAGAGCAAACCCCCTTATTAACCCAAGTAGGTACAAACCTACCGGAAACACACTCCTCGGCTGATTTCTCGCGGTACGCCCATCAAATCGGCTTCCAACCAAGCCAAGGATCTTCCTCTCATTGCCACGAGTCCAACGAGCCTTCAAGCACCCAAAATGGTGGCCGGAGGAGGGAGAACGGAGGGGAAGAAGAAGACATGGGCTACTTATAGGCTCGAGTCCGATCGGTCGCTCCAAGGAGCGATCGATCGCACACGGGCTGCCAGTTGTCTCAAAAACAGGCTTCTGTGCGCCTGAGCTTGGATCTTTTGATCCCAAGCCCGCCTAGGGTTCTAGCAAACATGTAAATCAAACAAAAGAGCTGTGTGTGCACCACGTAAGTGTGAATCAAATCGACAAGAAACAATATACCAAATTGCCCTTGTGGTTCACAACAAGCCACGAGCTCGACCCAAGCGGTCGACCCAGGAATATAGGGACAGGTCCTCACATCGTAATAACCTTAAAGGAAATCTCATCCCGAGATTCGATAAAGATAGGACTCGGAAACAACAAAGCAGCTACTCTAGAAGACAGGACAAGAGGTACCTCGAGAAGGAAACAAGTGCGGAAACTCCTGCCACATGCGCGCCTCGTGCTCCCAGGTCATCTTCTCGACACCTCTGTGCCTCCACAGTACCTTGACCAAGGGAATCGTCTTGCCCCGCAAGACCTGATCCCTCCGGTCAAGTACCTGAACTGGCTTCTCGACGAACGTCGCGTCTGTCTCAAGCTCGATGTCATCCACCTTGATGACATGAGACGGATCTGGGTGATACTTCCTCAGCATCGACACGTGGAAAGTCGGGTGCACATCTGACATGTGCTGAGGAAGATCCAGGCGGTAAGCTACCTCGCCGACCCTCTCTAGGATCTCGAACGGCCCGACAAACCTCGGCACCAACTTGCCACCTCTTCCAAACCAGACAGAACCTCTGTACGGCGCAAGAACACTCGGTCGCCCACTGCAAACTCTAACGGCCGTCGCCTCTGATCTGCATAACTCTTTTGCCGGCTTTGAGCCATCAGAAGTCTCTGCATGATCTGCACTAGCCTCTCTGATGACCGCCTGACGATGTCTGGACCAATGAGTGAAGCCTCTCCAACCTCTGTCCAGCACACTGGGGAACGACACGGCCTACCGTACAACGCGTCGAAAGGTGCTACTCCAAGACTGGACTGGTAGCTCTTGTTGTAGGCGAATTCCACCAAGGGAATGTTGTCACACCCCGACCTAGAAAACCCATCCAGGACGGGGATTGAGGGTTCCTATCACTATTCATATTCAAATGGCGCGATACAAAGCGGAATTATAGATAAACTTAAAAAAATTATATTCCAGAGGTGTAATAGTGATTCAATTCATATATATACATCAAGTTGTACTGATACAAGATTTGATACAAAATTCTCCAAAGAAAAGACATTATACATTAATCCCAAAAGTCCTCAAATATGTACATAATTTACAAAATCTATCAAAAGTACAACAGTCGTCCTCCAGCAACCTCAAGCACCTCTGGATGTAGTCGCGCCTCCAAAAGCTGATCTCGCCGGCTCTACTGAAGAAGAACTGGCGCCTGCACCTGCAAACGCAGCCCGGGTAGTAGTGAGCGATAAGCTCAATAGGGTACTACTCTACGGCACACTGAAGGGAGGAAAACAACAACAGTGTCGTTTCTCCGCCTAAGTCTAAAGGATGCCACGGGTCCCATAACCCTATCGATGTCCCTAGGGCTCCTGTCATGAAACCTCTCTCCTGAACATGTTACCAGGAGGCCACGAAACAGTAACATACAGTATCACCCTTACCCAGGCTGGAACACCATGCCTTGGGGAAACACGTCGGGAACGCATCGACAACCATCCTTAGCACTTGGCCTTGGAGAACCGACACGACCTCTAAACCTCAAACAATGATCAGAGTCAACTATTGCAAACCCTCAATCACAAGAGACCCGATTACACAATCACACCCTAATCCTGACTACCCAGCCGCGGTCCTAAGGCTAGATCCGAGCTACCCGAGAGTCTCGGATCGGCGATCAACCCATCGCTCGTCTAACCTCAAATGCCTCTAATGCAATCAAGATGCATGCAATGCTCAGGCACAGATAACAAGATATAAGCATGCAACAAGATGTCATTAATCATACGGGGCTAGGCGTAGCTTACAGCTAGCCAAAGGGTAAGCATAGCAAAGGCCTCAAATACAGATTATCTATGCTAACCAACAAAGATCTGTGCAAAGCATTAAACACCGATATACAATAGTCTTCAGTGCTCTCTTGCACCTGACAGACTAAGGTTCCACAGTTACCCCGCAGGTAACTGGCCACAGTTATACAATAGCCCTCGGCACACGCCGGCATCAGGCTAAGGTTCCACAATTCCTCATTAGCTAGCACTCATAGCTAGCTAATGGTTAGGCAATCAATAAACATTTAACTACAATCAAACATGTATTAAATGCACTCAAAATCATAGATTTGCCCAAAACGGAAATTACTCGAATCGACCCTCAAACTCGATAGAAATCCTTTGAAGACTCTCCAAAATCCACTTGTAAACTTCCCAACACGTTTAAAGATCAATCACAATTGAAAGCCATTTGAGAAAAACTAGAAAACACTGTTCAAGGGCCCACGGTCGATGCGACGGTCGACCGTGAGACCACGGTCGATGCCACGGTCGACCGTGGGGCCAAAATAAGGAAAACCCAAGGGGCGACGGCCGATCCACTCATCGACCTTGGGAAGCCCAAAACCAAACAGTGCCTGACGGTCGATGCAACGGTCGATCCGACGGTCGACCGTCAGGTGGGATGAAAAAGGGAGAGAGCCCGCGGTTGATCGATCCATCGACCGTGGGAGTCCAAAACCCCGACAGAGCCTGACGGACGATGCGACGGTCGATCCGCAGGTCGACCGTCAGGCCCAGAAAGAGCAAAACAACGCTTGACGGTCGATGCACCGATCAACCGTCGAGCATTAGGCACAGTTCATCAGAACAGTGCCGGAAATCCAATTTCTTGGATTTCAAGGATCAAATCTAGTTGGAAATAGATGAAACTTTGCAAGCATGCATAAAAGATGACGGGGAATCCAATGGTGCGAAGAAATCACATTTTTGACGATTAAATCTCCAATTTAGGTGAAAATGGATGAAAACTGACAAAACGGCGATAATACGGAAATCAACCGTTAGAATACGGAAATCGCGAGTTAGGAATACTCCAAAGCACATATAACACATACACAATGAACTACACAACATTCTAACAAGTATTCCTACAGCGAAAAGGCAATAAACCAATCCTAGGAGAACCCGATCCTAAGATCGAGGTAGAAACACCTATTTGATGAGATAGGGCAGCTCCTCCACGCATCCAACCAGTCGAGCCGCCAAGATCCGCTCTCCGAAGCCTAAGTCTCCAAACCCTAGCTCAGCCGAAGGAGAGAGAGGAAGAGAGAACGACAGGAGAAGAAGAAAGAAAAGTGGGAGAAAGGAGAAGAGCTTAAATAGAAATCTGGAATCCATCACAGCCGTCCGATTCAATCTCTCCCGATCGAGCTCTGATCTTCCGATCGGAAGCGCCCTAAAGGTTCTAATCAAACACATACATCAATCAAAGGCCGTGTGTGTAACACGGGTGTGAAACTGACCACCAGGGAGCATATTTACCAAAATACCACTGGGGTCAAAAGCAGCGATGCGATCAACCGATCGCATCCTAAGGCCAACCGGGCCAAACCACAAACCCAGACCCTCGACCTAACGCGGTCGGACCGGGTTGGAGGTACAGGTCCTCACAAACGTGCTCCTCCCAGCTGCCTCCGGCGTCGAGAACACATGCTCTCAGCATGTCCTTCAAGATCTGGATCGTCCGCTCTAACTGCCCGTCGGTCTGCGGATGAAATACCGTATTGAAGGTCAGGAGTGTGCCAACTGCCTCCAGAAAGCCTCGCCAAAACCAGCTGGTGAACCTGGGGTCATGGTCTGATACGATAGAAATTGGAACTCCTTGTAGTCTGACCACCTCTCTGACTGATACAAGTCGATCCGACTCGACCAACTGGACCCGAACCCATAAGAGGAACCAAACAGGTTCAGCCTCTTTCCTAGTTTGACTTGGACTTCCCTTGTTCAAACTAGAGTATTTGATTAGGATTTATCATTAGTATTTTATATTTAATTGAGTCCTAGTTAATATTTGATTGTTAGGAATTAATTAAGAGTCCATTTGAGTTAGGAAGTTGAGTTGAGTTTGAAACCTTATTACTTGCTAATTAAACAAGGGGGTTTTCTAGTTGGATTAGAACTCTGTCAAGGTCTATATAAAAGGACCTCAGTAGTTTGTATTAGGCGGGGGAATGAAGAAGAGAATTATGAATTAAGAATAGTTGATAGAATATCATAGGAGTAGAATATCATAAGAGTAGAGGTAATCTAGTTTCCACAGAAATCCACCATCGATCCATCTTCTTCTAGTCAGTCACCTTCTCCGCAGCCGGCACCGCCTTCACCGAAATTTCTCTCTCCCCACGCATTTTCTCTCTCCTCCACGTCAGTGCCACGTCAGTGCTCTCTCTCCCCGTCACCTGCCACCTCAGCATCATCTTCTCCACTCCTCTCTTGCGTCCTAAACCCTAGCTTCACCGCCGACCTCCTTCCCGTACCCTCTCCGACCACCCCCGTCCCCGTCCAAGACCTCCATCGACCTCCCCTTGACACCACGACTCCGTCCAGCCGCTCCTCCGCCTCCGTTGTCTCCCCCGGTGTCTTCCACGGCAACCCGACCTCCGTCCCCATTGTCGTCAACCCGTGTCCTACCCAGATCTCACCCCCAAACCACTCTATAACCCTAGCTGACCTTCCCTATTCCCGATCCCAACCTTCCCCAGTGATAACGCGTGAAAAGTGCATAAATCACCCCTTTAATTAGGTCCTGTTAGCCTCCGAGCAATGCTATTTTGATGGTCTATGGTACATTTCAGGTATAAGAGCCTTCAACAAAGGTTAGGTCAAGTTTGGTGCTAAAACGAAGCTATTCTGGCAATTCTGCGCAACTCAGATCGATCTGACATCCAAAGGGGATCGATCTTACTATTCCAGCAAGAAGCGGTCCAACTGAAGCAAAGAAGATCGATCTCAATACAAGAAGATCGATCTATTTTCCAGCCGCAGGCGTGACAGAGAGTTAAATAAAAGCACTTCTCAACGGGATCGATCCGAGACAAGTCAGATCGATCCGAACCTGGAGACTCTATTCAGCCGTGGAAAGAAGATCGATCCGTTTTTCCAAGGAGATCGATCTTGGTCGGGCATAATCCAGATCCTGAGGTCACGGACGACGAAGATCGATCTGTTTTCCAAAGGGGATTGATCTCTTTTGGCGCTGCGGGAAAAATAAAAGGCTGAGATCTAATCCAAGTTAGGGTTTTACAAAAGCCTATAAATAGACCTTGTTTGATGATTTTTGGCAGCCATCCATAGATGAATTTTCCTCTCCTCCTTGGCTCTTTCTTTGCTTCTCTTCCACAAATTTAGGTTAGAATCTCAAGGTTTGATCCATGGGTGGAGCGTCTCATCGACTTTCATCGACGGATCTTCCCCTTGAGATGAGTAACTAAACTCTAGTCTAGGAATTTCTATGATGTAACAGAGAGTTTATCTAGGTTTTTTCTATGGATTAGAACATGTACTTTATGATGGTTTAATGGATAGATTTTAGATTTTATATATCTATTGGTAATATTTATTATGGTGAATGAATTGTATGTTCTTTGTAACCTAGAATTTGGCCTGTCTTTCCTTGGTTTTTCCGTGGTTGTACAGCCGGAATCTTTGAAAACTCAAAACACAAAAGTCGTAGATCTCTTCCTTAGCTTTTCACCAAATCTGGAATCATCTTATTTTGAGTTTGGATGTGAAAGTTACACCGAGATTACGATCGCTGGTTTTGAGCATTGCATGTTAGAGGCTAGGATTAGGACTTGTCCAAGATGCTTTCATGCTAGAACCATGTTAGATCTTAGGATTGGATTATAAACCCTAGATTATAATTGTAGCAGTGCTAGAACCACTACCTTAATGCTAGAACCATTAAGACCTATGATTATAACCTACAATTCGTTCTTTATCTTTATTGATTAGGCGATCTTAAAGTGCTAGAACCACTTTGATTATTCTCATACCAATTATCCGCTGATTTGATCTTCGTTCCGACTTAGACTTCTAATGAATCTATGTTGAGTGATAGTTGACCTAGCCGATCTTCTATCAACCTTAGAAAACCATCTAGAACATATGGAATTGCTCTTATCCTAGGAATGCCTAGATAGCTCTCGATTACGGATTAGAAATTCCTAGCTTTTTCTCCTATTGTTATTCCCCCGATTTAGTTTAATTTGAGTTAAAAGTAGTTCAAAGACCAACTACCATTCCTCTTTCTTAATTTTTGATTTAGAACTATGCGCGACAATTCGGCTTAATCCTGTTCTCCCTGTGGACCGACTCGGACTCATAGCTATCTACCCCTTAAGTAGTTAGTTAGTGATTCGGATTATAAATTTCTAATTTTGGCGTACTTGTTAATACCACGACACTTTTCAATGCGTGTCACCCAGCCACTCCGGAGCCTCACCGTCGTCTCCGATGCCGATCTACTCTAAACCCACCTCTGGCCACACCCGAGCCTGCTGATCTAGACCTTCCCCCGCAAATCCACTCTGGTGGATCTCATTCCCATCAACCCGTGAACCTTCCTGCCAAGATCCCGACCGCCGCAGCCGCCCCTACGCCGGCGATCCACTCCGGCGACTCCTCAACCCTTGGATCGATCCTAGCCCGTCCTCAAGCTACTTGACCAAATTGGTTCAGTCAAGTCCATTCCGATTCAGCCAGTTCAAACCTAACCCAGACTCAGCCAATTAATCCAGACCCAACCCGATCCAATTCCTTGAGCCAGATCCGATCCAGCTAACCAGATTCAACCATTTGGACTCAAATCAAGTCTGATCATGCCAATTCTGATCGATTGGAGGAGTAAAGACCCGATACGAGTAGACCGCTCGTATCACTGACGTACAAACTGCCCAACCTGTCTGTCGAGTCTGTCGTCCGCATAGGCAGGAAGTGCGCCGATTTGGTCAATCGATCAACGATGACCCAAATTGCGTCATTCCTTCCCCCTAGGAGATCTCGGTAGCCCGGTCACGAAGTCTATCGTGATGTGCTCCCACTTCCACTCAGCTAGTGGAAGTGGCTGAAGTAACCCTGGAGTCCGCTGGTCCTCTGCCTTAACCTTCTGACAGGTAAGGCAGCGCGATACGAACTCCGTCACTGCCCTCTTCATCCCACACCACCAGAACTATCGCCATAGGTCCGGGTACATCTTGGTGCCCCTGGGATGAACTGCAAAACGAGTGTGGTGGAACTCTTGTAGGACATCGTCTCGTAGAACTGGATCCGGTGGAACCGCTACTCTGCCTCTGAATCGTAGCCCTCCATCTGACGATACTGTCTAGTCCCCGTCTGCGCCCTCCGTGCCCGTCGATGTGCGCAACTCCTTGAGCTCTGCGTCACTGCGCTGTGCCTCTAACACTCTAGCTAGGACTGCTGGCATACTCTGCACCGTGTAGAGGTAGCTGCTGGATCCCTGATCGTCAAACTCGAGCCCCAACTGGCCCGCTGTCTCTAGAGCCTGCCACTGCCGCGCTGACAACACTGCAACTGCTGCTCTGGTGTCTCTCACCTGTCTGCTCAGCGCGTCTACTACAACGTTTGCCTTACCAGGATGGTAATGCAACTCAAAGTCATAGTCCTCCAGTAGCTCCATCCAGCGTCGCTGCCTCCGGTTGAGGTCACGTTGGGTGAAAACGTGCCTCAAACTCTTATGGTCCGAGAAAACAGAGAACTTATCACTATAGAGGTAGTGACGCCAGGTCATCAGAGCGAAGACCACCGCTGCTAGCTCCAAGTCATGAGTCGGGTAATTCCTCTCATGGTTCTTCAGCTGACGAGAACCATAAAAAACTACGTGCCGCTCCTGCATGTGGACACACACCAAACCCTCACCGCTGGCGTCACAGTAGACACTGTAACCAACGCCTCACTCGGGGACGATCAACACCGGCGCACTGGTCAACCTCGTCCTCAACTCCACAAACACTCGCTCACAAACATCATCCCACATGAACGACACGGCCTTCTGTGTCAGTCTGGTCAATGGTCCGGCAACTCTGGAGAAGTCCCGCACGAACCGCCTGTAGTAACCCGCCAGACCTAGGAAATTGCGGACCTCGAACACTGTCCTCGGTCTCTGCAACTGTACCACTGCCTCGACCTTGGTCAGGTCAACTGATATCCCTGCTGCCGACACCACGTGTCCTAGAAATCCCACCCGTGCAAGCCAAAACTCACACTTGGAAGCCTTGGTATATAGCCGATGCTACCGAAGTAGCTGCAACACTGTCGCCAAGTGTCGCTCGTGCTCCGCCTCCGACCGGGAGTAGATCAGAATGTCATCGATGAACACCACCACGAACTGATCTAGGAAAGGCCGGAAGATCCTCTGCATGAGATCCATGAACGAACCTGGTGCGTTCATCAGCCATATGGCATCCCCACGAACTCGTACAGGCCATACCGAGTCCAAAAAGCCGTCTTCGGGATGTCGCAATCCCGAACCGTCAACTGGTGGTAGCCGGTGCGAAGATCAATATTTGAGAACATTGAAGATCCTCATAACTGGTCAAACAGGTCGTCGATCCTCGGCATCGGATACCTGTTCTTCACCGTCACGCTGTTGAGCCGCCTGTAGTTTATGCAAAGTCGAAGGGTACCATCCTTCTTCTTTGCGAACAACATTGGCGCCCCCAGGGAGACATGCTGGGACGGATGAAGCCTCTGCTGGTAAGCTAGTCAAACAGGGTCCTCAACACGCTCTACTCTATTGGTGCCATCCTGAAAGCTGGGAAAGAGATCGGTACAGTACCTGGTACTAGGTCGATCTCAAAATTGACCTCTCTGGACGGTGGAAGCCCCAGCAACACCTCGGGAAACACGTCGGTGAATTCGCACATGATCCTGGGAAAACTGCTCTGCTGCACTCCCAAAGAACCGAACAGGGACAGGCTGGCCAACAAGGCTGAGAGCTCACTGCCACGCCTTCCCACACCACAAGCAAAGGAATCGGCTCAGAACCGATCCCCCAACAACACAAACTGTGTCCCGTCGGGTGTCCAAGCGACCACCCTCCGGCGACCACAGTCGATGATAGCTCGGTATGCTGCTAACCAGTCCATACCGAGAATCACATCGAAGCCCGTCATGTCTAGCACCCGCAAGTCTAGACAAACACGGAGGCCTCCAACCTCCAAAGGACAAGATCGGCAGACCCGGTCTACCCTGGCTGTCCCGCCGATCAGTGAGTCTACTGACTGTGCCACCCCTAGCCAACTTGTCTCTAATGCTAATGGTGCCACACACATGCTAGCAACATAGGAATGAGACGCCCCAGAGTCTATCAGCATATCTACTAAAGAACTATAAAGCTGAAAGATACCTCTGAGTATGGATGGCTCTGCCGCTGTCTGTAGGTACTGCTGTGGCGGCTGGTAAAGCTGCACGGTGTCCGACTGCTCACGCTCTGGGAGAGCAAACACACGCCCCCGCTGGCCACCTCCACCTCTGGAGTGGCTCGGTCCAGTCCCGGATCTGCGCCCACCACTGCTCCCCTGCCAAGCACTGGACCCTCCGCCTCTACTGCCCTGCGGCAAAGCGCCCTGCGCTCCTTGCAGGTGACAGTCTGTACGGAGGTGTCCCAGCTGCCCGCACTGAAAACACGTGACTGACACGCCACGAGGCTGCTAACCCTGGCCTCCCCCTGACGGAGCCTGCCCAGACGGCCCGGTCGTCAGAAGAAACTAGCCTGCTGGACGCGGCAACTGCGGCTGAAACTGCTGTGGGCTCTGTGACTGCTGCTGGAAGTGTCGTGAACGCCGCTGGTGTCCTCTACCGAATCCCCCTCTGCTCTGGGGTCTCTGCGGTGTACTGGTAGAGACTGCCGGTGGAACTGCCCGGCGCCTCTCGTCCTGCAACTGTGCCTCCACTACTAAGGCGCAGTTTCACCGTCTCAGCAGCTTTAACTGTCACATCAGTAGACCGTCCCCAATCCTCCCATTCTCTAAGTACGTGCCTGTTGCAACGCATCGTCGAGATGCTTGTCAGCTCAGAGTTTCACCCATCTTCTCGTAGGCCGGGCTTCGCACCAACTACCACCAGATGAGGATTCGGGGATTGTGGCTTCCCAAGGGTGACATTTCAGACCAAGTGCAGATCGTACGAGTCGTAGTGATATCCTTCTGATTGGTGAACGCGCATACAACATTTGTAGGTGAGATACATGGGATCTTGAGGCCGTAACTTGATCAGATCGTGGCAATCTTCATCGACGACATGTGATCGCTCGCAAACGTCGTCGTTAAAACTTTGCCAACTCATAAATATTAAATTTATAATCCTTATTCAATCACTACACTACTAGGTAGAAATAGCAATTAAGTCAGGAGTCGATCCACAGGGAAAACGTTAGAAACTGAAATCAATTCTTGAAATCCTAAAACTAGGGAAAAGAATCAAAGATAGAATAGAGTTATCTAAACTAATAAACAAAAGAAATAAAAGATTGATCAATTTGAATCAATGGATAAGTGACTTAGGAATTACTCAATTCGCCCTAGTTTCGTTATTAGTCTTCTCTAGTTATCATCTTGTTCCCTTTTCTCAACATTATGGATCATATGGCTACAAGCTCACATGAATCTCTAAAATAAAGTTAATGTTTCCAATGGCATAACCTATCTTTGCTTGGCATAGATCGTCTTTAGTCCTACGATTACCTTAAATTATACTACTCCTAATGACCTTAGCACAACCTATCTTCGCGTAGCATAGTTTATCTCAAAGGCAAACCAATAACTTCATGAAAACCATCTCATAAATCTCTACAATCAATCACAGAAATCAGTAGAACTGAAAGTACGTCAAGGGAACTCTGTTCCTTCAACTCTATTAACAATAAAACCATATTCATGAGATCATGCATCGAGAAGTTCACAAGAATTCAACTAACGAAAAACCAAAACTACACTAGGCTTTCATGAATAATCCTAAGTACAATAATTAGCAACTCATCTTTTGGATGAAAGCCATCGGGTTGGAATAGGAAGCTGTCACCATCCGCATCCTCTCCGTCTTCTTCTTCCTCCTCCAAAGATTGTCAAAAAGATGATTATTTTCGGATCAATAACCCTATTTATAGGAGAACTCCCGAAATTAGAGTTTGAGTTGAGTTTGACTTCAATTACAACTCGGATTTCCTGATTTAATTCTGAAAGTCTTATTCTGAGCTCAACTGAGTCAAATAAAGCCGGAATTGGAAACCTTGTCCAGCACGAAAGTTGTAGATTAGGAAGTCCTCTGTCATACCCCGAATAGTTCATAATATTCAAACTTTTATGGAATATTTAGAGAATATTCTTTTGAACGTCGATGGACCAGTGATACGAGTCGATCCGACTCGACCAACTGGACCCGAATCCAGAAGAGGAACCAAACTGGTTAAGCCTCTTTCCTAGTTTGACTTGGACTTCCCTAGTTCAAACTAGAGTATTTAATTAGTATTTATCATTAGTCTTTTATTGAGTCCTAGTTGATTGTTAGGAATTAATTAAGAGTCCCTTTGAGTTAGGAAGTTGAGTTGAGTCAGAAACCTTATTACTTGCTAATTAAGCAAGGGGGTTTTCTAGTGGATTAGGACTCTGTCAAGGTCTCTATAAAAGGACCTTAGTAGTTTTGTATTAGGTTATGATGATGAATGATGAGATGAATGATTATGAGTACTTGATAGATTATCATAGGAGTAGAATATCATAGGAGTAGAAGTAAAGTAGATTCCACCCGATATCTACCATAGATCCATCTTCTTCCCCGTCGATCATCTTCTCCGCAGCCGGCACCGCCTCCACCAGTGTTTCTCTCTCTCCCGTCACTTTCTCTCTCCTCCACGTCTCCGCCACGTCAGCGACCCCACGCCCAGTCACCTGCCACGTCACCTCCTTCTTCCTCCTCTCTTCCTCAAGCCGTACCCTCGCTCCCGCCGATCTTCACCGCCGTTCCCTCTCCGGCCACCCCCGTCGCCAACCAAGACCTCCAACGCCTTCCCCTGAGCCTCACGACTTCTCCAAGCCGCTCCTCCGCCTCCGTCGTCTCCTCTGACGTCTTCCCCGGCCAACCCAAGTTCACAGCCACCGTCCGTCGTCCACGACACGACCCCGATCTCACCCCAAACCCTTCCTAAACCCTTCCTTGTCTCCCCACGATCCTTCCCGACGTCCCAAGGACCCCCGCCGAGCCTCCCTCGTCGTTCCCGACGCCGGCCGACCCTACCTTCACCGCCGTCTTCACCAGATCCGGCCGATCCGCCACCCATCTTCCAGATCCGAGCCGGTAGATCTCATCCCCACCTCCAGGCGACCCTTCCTGGACGTATCCCGACCGCCGCCGCCGTCCCTATCGCCGGCGATACCTCCGGTGACCCCTCAGCCCTTAGATCCGATCCCCCTGACTCAGCCCAATCCAACCTACTTGATTCAACCCAGCCTAATCCGGTTCAGCCAGCCAGTTGATTCAGACTCAGCCCACTCTGATTTGGTTCAGCCACTTAACCCACTCCTAGCCGTTTCAGCCAAGCCACTTAGCCCAATCCGAGCCAGATTCAATTCCAAGAGCCAATCAACCAATCCAGACTTGACCCAGTCGAGTCCTACCCCAATCTGAGCCAGATCTGAACCAGATTCGATCCAGCTTCAGCCCATTGGACTCAAATCAAGTCCGATCAGGCCGATTCTGATCGATTGGAGCAGTAGAGACCCATTATGAGAGGATCACGAGTAGACCGCTCGCAACAACTTGGTATCAGAGCTCCGTTCCACCGACTATGCGGTTCAGACCCTACTGGAAACTTCGCCACCATGTATGGAGTACCCCAGGAAAGTTGGGAGCATCATTTCAAGATTATGCAGGCCCAGTTGAACCTCTGTTCAACTTTGATAGAGCGCCAGAGGAGAGAATTGGAGCGGATTTCCAATAGTTGGTCGAGGATAACTCAGACTTCGAGTCAGACTCCTACTGCAACACAGATTGCGGAGCCTAACCCCGAGTCAACTCGGGTTATGACTCCGACTGCAACTCCGAGAGCAACTCCAATTGTAACTCCGAGTTCAACTCCAAACCCGGGTGAAACCCTTCCCCTACCTTCCCATGATTTTTCCAGAATTTTCCCTATTTTTTCATATTTTTCCGGAATTTCTCCTGGTTTTCTCTCTCTTCCCGGTTCGGCTCACTCTCGGCTTAGCCACGTGGCTCATCCCCCACCTCGAGCCGCGGCTCACCCCGTACCTCCCGCCCGGCTCAGCACCAAGCCATCAACCCTTCGTCCCGGCTCATCCACGGCTTCGTCGGCTCATCCCCAAGCCGCCACCCCAACGCCGACGTCCGACGCCGTCTTCTTCTCCCAACCATCGAGGAAGCACCGGCGTCCATCCCCAAAGCCACCGTGGCCAACCACGACCACGATTGAGGCCTGGATCGCCGAGATCCAATTCCGACGAACTCCCATCTTCCGGCCTCCTCCGCTCCGCCACTTCCAGAGGATGATCCTTCGATCAAACCTCACGAGAAAGGTCCCAAGACCTTCCCGTACCTGTTCTCGACGAGCTCAAGCATCGTCGCGGCCTAGAATACCGGCGAACATCGGCGACGAACTCCACCGCGCCGCCACCTTCAGATCGTGCGTGCTCGAAGCCCCATCCAGCGATCAAACCGTACGGATGGAATCGCCCCGTCCCTGCGAAGCCTCCTGTGCCGTTGCCGCTCTCCGACGAGCTCGTTTCGCCGTTGATCCAGCTCCGGCAGCTTCTCAGCCGTCCGATCAAGACTGCAACTTGATCCAGCCGTTTGATCAGCCTGATCTTCGATCCAGTGGTTCCGATTTTCGATCTGAACCTGATCCAAGAGTCCCCAGTAACCAGGACCGTCCAGATCAACTCCAAGTGATCCAGATGCATCCTCAGTCGTTGATCAAGCATTCAAAGGTTGATATGAGCCATCAAAGGATCTACCCTCCTTATTCAGATGTCTCCTTCAATCTGATCAGATCTGATTATGATGGTAACACTGGTTTGGCTCAACTGACTCAAGTCCAGATTGACACCGATAGAGCCAACCAAGTCAGACAGGTTTGGACCAGAGTACGACTCAGCACAGCTGAAGATTTAACTTGGTTCAACCAACTTCTAGCCCAGACTAGTGCAGCAGAAGCGTGGTCCAGCCATTTTCACTTCAGATTGGACCTAAGCCAGCTTGACCCAGATTTAAGCCAAGTCCCTGCACAGTTGATCAGACCATGGACATCAGATCCCATCCTATGGTCATGGGCAACTCTACTGATGGGACATGATGAGGATGATCCAGGAGAGCCATTGAAGATCATATTCCTGGAGCTACCTGAGCCGTCAGATCGACCGCCAGATGCTCATCCATCACTGCCACTGCTACCACTGGACCCGACATGGGATCGATCTGGTTTCTCCCCACCGAGTCCAAAGCTACATCAGCAAGTTGATTCGGTACAACCACATAGAGCCATCCTACCTGACTTAACTCTGGCCTTGAGGACAAGGCCAATTTTGAAGGAAGGGGGGGTGATACGAGTCGATCCGACTCGACCAACTGGACCCGAATCCAGAAGAGGAACCAAACTGGTTCAGCCTCTTTCCTAGTTTGACTTGGACTTCCCTAGTTCAAACTAGAGTATTTAATTAGTATTTATCATTAGTCTTTTATTGAGTCCTAGTTGATTGTTAGGAATTAATTAAGAGTCCCTTTGAGTTAGGAAGTTGAGTTGAGTCAGAAACCTTATTACTTGCTAATTAAGCAAGGGGGTTTTCTAGTGGATTAGGACTCTGTCAAGGTCTCTATAAAAGGACCTTAGTAGTTTTGTATTAGGTTATGATGATGAATGATGAGATGAATGATTATGAGTAGTTGATAGATTATCATAGGAGTAGAATATCATAGGAGTAGAAGTAAAGTAGATTCCACCCGATATCTACCATAGATCCATCTTCTTCCCCGTCGGTTATCTTCTCCGCAGCCGGCACCGCCTCCACCAGTGTTTCTCTCTCTCCCGTCACTTTCTCTCTCCTCCACATCTCCGCCACGTCAGCACCCCACGCCCAGTCACCTGCCACGTCACCTCCTTCTTCCTCCTCTCTTCCTCAAGCCGTACCCTCGCTCCCGCCGATCTTCATCGCCGTTCCCTCTCCGGCCACCCCCGTCGCCAACCAAGACCTCCAACGCCTTCCCCTGATCCTCACGACTTCTCCAAGCCGCTCCTCCGCCTCCGTCGTCTTCCCCGGCCAACCCAAGTTCACAGCCACCGTCCGTCGTCCACGACACGACCCCGATCTCACCCCAAACCCTTCCTAAACCCTTCCTTGTCTCCCCACGATCCTTCCCGACGTCCCAAGGACCCCCGCCGAGCCTCCCTCGTCGTTCCCGACGCCGGCCGACCCTACCTTCACCGCCGTCTTCACCAGATCCGGCCGATCCGCTACCCATCTTCCAGATCCGAGCCGGTAGATCTCATCCCCACCTCCAGGCGACCCTTCCTGGACGTATCCCGACCGCCGCCGCCGTCCCTATCGCCGGCGATACCTCCGGTGACCCCTCAGCCCTTAGATCCGATCCCCCTGACTCAGCCCAATCCAACCCACTTGATTCAACCCAGCCTAATCCGGTTCAGCCAGCCAGTTGATTCAGACTCAGCCCACTCTGATTTGGTTCAGCCACTTAACCCACTCCTAGCCGTTTCAGCCAAGCCACTTAGCCCAATCCGAGCCAGATTCAATTCCAAGAGCCAATCAACCAATCCAGACTTGACCCAGTCGAGTCCTACCCCAATCTGAGCCAGATCTGAACCAGAGTCGATCCAGCTTCAGCCCATTGGACTCAAATCAAGTCCGATCAGGCCGATTCTGATCGATTGAAGCAGTAGAGACCCATTACGAGAGGATCACGAGTAGACCGCTCGTAACAGTTTTCAGGAGTCTCGCAAAATGTCCAACATAAACATTGTAGCTCTTGAAGTCTTCTACCACGTACCCAATTTCCAGAATATTTCGACTTATACAGAATTTATAGAGAATATTCTCCTGACAGGCGACGAAGCAGTCTTTATTATATAAATTCATCCTTTTAGTCGAAATTCTTATATTTCTTCTCAAATTATGATTAAACCTGAAATCAACTAATAAACTATTAAATACAACTACTCTAGGCCTAACAAAGGTAATTTAAGGGGTTTAATTACGAATATTTAGTGACTCATCAACATCCCATCTATCCTGCACTGAGGAGGAGCATGAACGGCATCTGAGAATCTTGTTGCGGTTGCCGAGAGAGCGCAAGTGACACTACAATAGGTTCGTCAGAGACTTCTCCAGAATCACAAGATCATTGGCTAGGAGTTCGATTTCCACATTAGGGAGGATGCTTGTGATTGGGTCCTCTTAAAGTTGAGGACAATGTCGACTAGTACGCTAGTGTTGTTCGCTTCGGGGCGAGTCATGAGTTGTCGAATTTACTACGACGTTAGGGAATTTAAGGGTGATAGCAACTACTAGGTGCTAGAAAGGTTTTGACCTTTCGGGTATGTCACCTTCTAGGTTAGGCTAGTACCGTAGTTATTGCCTTGAGTAGATAAGGCAGAGATATTAGGACGATGTTAGCAAGACTAATGGCTCGTCCATGGCGGAGACGAAGACATCTATTTCAAATAGCCTTTCTTGTTACTCAGAGAATGTCAGTATTTCAATCTAGAGTGATGGTGATGTGAAGCGACGATACAAATCCTACAAAGGTCCAAGACCAGATTGATCCCTACCATGGGAATTAGAGTAAGTCAATGTCAACAACCAGTAGGTTGTGCTTCAGAGGCAAACCGTAGTTCCAGGGTTGTGCGATAATGACATTCAAGCATTCTACTCTTTCCCTTTTTGTTTTCAACCTTATAGACACGATAGTGTACCATGATCGTTGTCAGTTTAGGTAGCACGAGACACAGAGTTCTTCCTCACTACTTCACCTGTCTGGAGGTGAAGGCGGAGCATCGGAGGACAGCAGATCCATTGCATCCCTTCTAATGTTAGAGTGGAAGTGGAAGCACATTATGGCGGATGCCATCACCACATTACAGATGACTCAGAGGGGACGATTCAGATCTTCGAGGATGTGCGTAGGACACGTGTGAGGACCCGTTCCTCTATTCCTGTGGCTTGTCGTTGACCGCAAGGGCAATTTGGTAAATTGCGTCTTGTTGGTTTGTTTCTCACCCACTTGTGCACACACAGGCCTTGTTTTGGTGTATGTGTTTGAATAGGATGGATGGTTAGGTGGACCCCGGGATCGAGAGATCCGAAATTGGGCTTGAACCGAGCCCAATTTCCCTTCTCAGCGCAGAACGGATCGATCCGAACTCCACTTCGGATCGATCCGACTCGCACTAGGGAAGAGTTGCCACCAGTGGGACTCGGATCGATCGGAGGTGGAGTTCGGATCGATCCGAATCGCACTGAGCGTCTGTATAAGAGCGGACGTCGGACTTCTTCTCTTCTCTTTTCCCGATCTCGTCGCGTCCGAGCTCGTTCCAGGCGATTTCTTGGAAGGAGATAGGAAGATCCAAGGCTCTGCTTCGTGGATTGAAACAGCTCTTGTGAGGTAGGGTTCCTACCTATGGCACTCGTTGAGTTTGTCGCCTGTTCATCGTTGTTCTTGCCGGTTTTCCGAGATGTTTTGTGTAGATCTTCTTGTGGACGCACAGTTTTCCAGTTTTGAAGCCATGAGTAGCTTCGTGAGCTTCGGCACTCCCTACTCACCAAGTCTGGTGGTGTTTGGCTCAGTTTTCCGGCTGGGAATGCCATCGGAAGCTGACCGGAGGGTCGGGTGGGATCGATCCAAAAGTGTTGGATCGATCCGAGCCTGGGAGTCGGATCGATCCAAGGTGATAGTTGGATCGATCCCACTTGTCCCAGGAACAGTGCCTGGGAGTGGCATCGCGTGGTTTTCCTTGGTTTTCTTAGCCGGATCGATCCAAGGGGTCTGTCGGATCGATCCCGAGCTTGGTCGGATCGATCCGAATGCCGAGTTGGATCGATCGACCTTGTTTGTTTTCTTCGTTTTTCCCTAGCCGGATCGATCCAAGGATGAGTTGGATCGATCCCAACTGGCCTTGGATCGATCCCAACTGGCCTTGGATCGATCCAAAGGTGTTGGATCGATCCAACTTGTGCCAAATCACATGTTTAAGGTTGTTTTGCCGCGGGGCTTCGTAGGTATGCGTTTTTTAGCGGTTTTGCCCGCGGGGCGTTACAGTATGGTATCAGAGCTGGCTCCCAGCCAGAAATTGTGCCAGCGAGGACGCTGGGCCTCCAAGGGGGGTGGATTGTGAGGCCCGCTGGGTCTACCGTGGGACAAGATGCCTGCGCCTGGAGGGCGGGGCTGAGTCGGGTAACCGGGTAAGCAATCCCACAACGCCTTGGTATGGTCTGGGGTTCGATATAAGTATATAGTAAGTCCTTAATAGACACAACGCATTTTAAAGCTATGCTGGCAGTGATCCGTCAGAAAACTCCAAGGTTAAGCGTACTTGCCTTGGAGCGATCCCGGGATGGGTGACCTACTGGAAAGTTTTCCTATACTGTAACACCCCGGCCCTCCACTGGGCCCTGGCCCGCGGGCTCCCGGTCCGACCAGGATCCACTCGTGGGCCCCACCCGACACAATATTGTCCGCTTTTGGCTCACCGCAGAAATCTGGAAACACTTCCCAGTAGGTCACAGATCCCGGGACCGCTCCAAGGCAAGCATGCTTAACCATGGAGTTTTTCTGACGGATCACTGTCAGCACGGCTTTAAAACGTGTTGTGTCTATTAAAGGCTTACTATATACTTATATCGAACCCCAGACCATATCCAGGCGTTGTGGGATTGCTTGTCCGACTACCCGACTCAGCCCCGCCCTCCAGGCACAGGCATCTTGTCCCACGGTAGACCCAGCGGGCCTCACAATCCACCCCCCTTGGAGGCCCAGCGTCCTCGCTGTCACAATTTTCACCTGGGAACCGGCTCTGATACCAAACTGTAACACCCCGGCCCTCCACTGGGCCTCGGCCTGCGGGCTCCCGGTCCGACCAGGATCCACCCGAGGGCCCCACCCGACACAATATTATCCGCTTTTGGCTCACCGCAGAAATCTGGGAAAACTTCCCAGTAGGTCACCCATCCCAGGACCGCTCCAAGGCAAGCATGCTTAACCTTGGAGTTTCTGGCGGATCACTGCCAGCACGGCTTTAAAACGCGTTTTAAATCCGTGCTGACAGTGATCCATCAGAAAAACTCCATGGTTAAGCGTGCTCGACCTAGAGTAGTCACACGATGGGTGACCTACTGGGAAGTTTTCCCAGATTTCTGTGGTGAGCCAAAAGCGGACAATATTCTGTCGGGTGGGGCCCTCGGGTGGATCCTGGTCGGACCGAGAGCCCGCGGGCCGGGGCCCAGTGGAGGGCCGGGGTGTTACAACACGTGTCATCGATGTAGGAGGCAGCTGGGAGGAGTACGTCCCTTTGCAGGAGTTTGTCTACTTCAGCAATCATCAGTCCAGACTGATATGGTATCACGAAACCTCATAACATGTAGGATCACCCTTACCCAAGCAGGATTCCCATGTTTGGGAACCCATGATGATGATGCATAATGTCATATTTCTACCCCTTAATACTTAGTCTCATGTGCTTATTTGATACCTAAATACACTCATATTCCTTATATTTTGATTTAGGATATAATTGGAGTCATTGAGTGCGAAACAGGGCAAAAAGAGCATATTTGGGCAGTTTCTGCATAAAGGGATCGATCTGCTATAATGGATAGATCGATCTTATCATGACGTACTGAAGAAATCCAAGCTGAAGGAACAAGGATCGATCATTGCCCTTGAGAAGATCGATCTTTGATGGGAATTAAATCCTGACAGAGAACATATTTTCAGATGATCGATCATCACCCATGAAAGGATCGATCCTCTTTTCACCCGAGAAAATTGAGAAAATCGGCGATGCAAAGGATCGATCTTTCTCGGGGCGTAGCCAGAAATTGAAGAAATTGAGATCAAAGGATCGATCTTTCTCTATGTAAAGATCTTCCCTTCTCTAGTGAAGAAATTCAAGGGCTCAGATCTAATCCGAGACTAGAGAGACTTTGGGCTATAAATAGGACTCTTTCTAGGGTTTGAGGGAGGATTCATAGATACTTTTGGCTGCTACTCCTTACTCTTTGATATTTTTCCTAGGTTTTCTCTTTCTTAATTGAATCTTTGGAGGATTGTTATTGATAGCCTTGCGTGGCTAATTCTTGATTCTTGGTCAAGGAAACTGAAACCTCAGAATCAATGAAACTGTGAGATCTAATCTATTTATATTGTTCAGTTTATACTTGAGTATTGAATGTTATTCTGTGGTTATATTCATGATTGTTTTCTCTAATTGCTAGGAGGCCTACTAATTTATTATTCATCGCCATCTACTGCTATGTTGGATATCAAATCCGTAATTGTTTGATCCCTCTAATCTGCGAAGCAACTAGGGTTTAATGATCTACTGCGTTTCAAAGATTGTTAGATCTTAGGAAGAACGTTTGACTAAATTAATTGCAAACGCTTGTGCTTGTGTTATATAGCTTTATCGATCTCCCTATTCTTAAGGCTGCTACTAGATTAAATTTACAACGCTTGTCTTAGATTGTTTAGTAGTTAGGGTTGATTAGATCGATTGTTTCTAATTAACTATGATCGAGGAGAGATTCGAATTTAATTGGAACGGTGAATATTCATGGTATGAATTGATATATACTTGCATCAATGATCAATTATAAAGATTCCGATGATGGATGTTGACTTAGACTAAGATTTGTTCTCTTGATTCAATTCGTTTATTCAATTTAGTTTATTTCTTATTTGTTTTCGTGTTACTCAAAAACCTCCCCCTCTTCGTTCACATAGCACAAAACTTAGGCTAGATACTTCTCGTAGGATCGACTCGTACTCGCACTACTATATTTATTTTAAAGAGTATTGATTTTATTTTTGGTTGCTTGCGACAGCACATCAACCCACATCGGGAATGCATCGACAACCATCCTTAGCACTTGGCCTTGGAGAAACGACATGATCCCTAAACCTCAACAACAACATCATTGTACCCAACTAGACATTAACCTCGATTGTTAGTCCTAATAGTGTTTTTGATGATGTTTTGATGATGCCAATATGTTTCTAAATGTTAAAATATATATGTGATAAAATATATGTTAAAAACATGCCTTAACTTTCATATTTGAGAGATGTTATCGTCCACGAACGATACGGCGGTCGACCGTGGGATCAACGACGGGCTATGAAGAGATCGACCGTGGAAAGCGGCAGTCGATGGAAGGATCGACCGTGGAGGATAAAAGTGGCGACGGTCGATGCGATGGTCGATGGACCGATCGACCATGGGCTTTGTGACTCGGTTGAGGAGAAGCGACGGTCGAACGAGTCATCGACCCTGGGAAGTGTTTTTCCTCACAGAGCCCCACGAATGATGTGACGGTCGATGCGACGGTTGACCATGAAGCTTGAAGGTCGATTGGTAGATCGACCACGGCTCAAGAAGATTGCGATGGACGTTGTGGCGAACGATACGATGGTCAACCGCCAGTCAGAAAACTAGCCGTTAAAGAGCCGTTGCAGAAAAGCAAAGTGGCCATTGGGAGCTGCTTTCTTAAAACTCAAGTATATATGGGAAGACTCAGGAAACTTGGAGTAAGACTAAGGGAGATATTAGTTTACATTGTAACAAGTTTTAGTCTTCTTTTGAGAGCTTAAATCTTTGTAAACCTACTTCAAGTTCTGAAGTAGACTTTGTGAGAAATCTCGAAGAGTTGCTTGGAGTGATTTGTAAGGTTCTCAAGCACCCGAAAGCTTGAGGGGGAGCTCCAGCAGTTGTTGGAGGATTTGTAAGTTTGCCAAGCACCTGAAAGCTTGGTGGGAAAACTTGTAAGGGAGAATTACAAGTAGTGGAACCTCAAGGAGGACTTTGAGTGAAGTGGACGTACGCAAGGTTGGTCGAACCACTTTAAAATCTGGTGCAAGTCTCCTAACTCTCTCTCTCTCTCTCATTTTTCATTATGTGCTTTATTTATTGCTTTCATATCTAAACAAGCATACTAGTTTTCTAGCATTTTATCTTGGTTTTTCATCTATTGTATTTCCGCAAAAGAGTCTAATTCACCCCCCCCCCCCCCCCCCCGCCTTGGACCTTCAATTGGTATCAGAGCTTCGTCTCTATATTCGATGTTTAACGACCCTAGAGGATCCTAGGTATAGATGGAAAACCAACAAGGACAATCTACCAATAGTCCTCTCTACTTTGATGGAGAAAATTACAATTATTGGAAGACTAGGACGGAAATTTTTATCCAATCCTTAGACTATGAAGCTTGGCTTACTATTGAGGATGGACTATTTATTCCTAGTAAAATGCATGAAGGAAAGGATGTACCGAAGCTTAAGAGTGAGTACACTCTATCCGACATAAAGAAATTTGAAACCAATGCTAAAGCAACATGCTTTCTTATTTATGCATTAAGCCCCGATAAATTTAGTAGAATTTCAAATTGTAAATCGGCCAAGGAAATATGGGAGAAGCTTGAAATTACTTATGAAGGAACCAACCGAATTAAAGAGACTAGGATAAGTATGCTTGTTCATGACTATGAATTGGTTAACATGAAGGAAAATGAGTCCATTAGTCAAATGTTTACACGCTTTAATAATATTTTGAATGTGCTTCAATCTCTTGGCAAATCTTATGCTAATGATGAAATTATAAGAAAGATACTTATGTGTCTACCTAGAGCATGGGATCCCAAGGTAACGGTGATTGAAGAAGCCAAAGACCTTTTCAAGTTATCACCTGATTAGCTCATGGGTTCACTCATGAGCTATGAGATGACATTGAAAAAGAGCAACAATAAAGGAGAGAAGAAAGAAAAATCAGTTGCTTTCAAGTCGACATACCAATATTCATCAAGTTCAAGTGATGAAGAATTCGATTCGAGCGACGAGGAATTGGCATCAATTACAAGACAAATCAAAAGGATGCTCAATCGCCAAGGAGGAAAGAAAAATTTCAAGAAGAAAACCTCCGAAGGTGAAAAATCAAACTCTACTTCATCTAATTCAAATGACATTATATGTTATAAGTGTAGAAAGCCCGGACACTACAAGCCCGATTGCCCCCAACTCAAGCAGCCAACAAAGAAGAATTTCAAGAAAAAGAAAGGCATGGTGGCAACTTGGAGTGAAAGCGATAAGGATTCTTTCTCCGATGAAAAAGAGCAAGAAAAGGCAAATATCTGTCTAATGGCCATCGGGGACGAGGAAGAAGAGCATGAGGTAAAAGATGAGCTAACTTTTGATGAACTTTTTGAAGCTTATCATTCCTTAGCTAAAGATTTCAAGTTCCTTAAAAAGAAATATTATGCTTCATGTAAGGACTTGAAGAAGCTAGAACAAGAAAAACTAGATGTCGTGCATAGGATTGACTTATTGGAAAAATGAAAACAAATGCATGATGAGTAAGACATCTAATGATGATCATCTCTCACTTAGAAAAGAATTTGAAAATTGCAAATGTGAGCATGACATTTTACAAAATAACTCATGTAACTTACAAAGGGAAATCATCATTTTGAGAGAATCAAAAAGGGATCTCACCCTTCAAAATAATGATTTGAAAATTACTCTTTCTAAGTTTATGAAGAGTGAGATTATACTTAATAAGATCCTTGATAGCCAACGTAGCTCATTGAACAAAAATGGAATTGGTTATAATCCTAGGAAGGTGAATAATCTCAAAAAGACAAGCTTTGTTAAAGCATCATCTCATCCTCATAGATTTGCAAATGCACCTACTTGTCATTATTGTTGTAAAATAGGGCATATTGCTCCTAATTGATATTTAATGAAGAATGCAAGTGCTAACACGTTTTGGATTCCAAAGCATTCATCTTATATGCACATTTCAAGAACTAACGATAGTGGACCCAAAAAGATTTGGGTACCAAATATGAAGACATTATTTGTGTTGGGGATGCTTGAGATCCATTTGTTAAGACAAATTCAAAAGAAAAAGGTGATATCTTGATGGTGGATGCTCAAGGCATTTGGTGAGAACAAGAAAATGTTTTCAAGGAAAGGAGGTAATCTAAATAGTCATCAAATGATCCCTCCAATGGTATGAAGTCTTGTTCCTCAATTTTCATTTGGTATTTCAAAATAGTTATAGTAAACTTTATTCTATGATTTATTTTCCTTATGAAGTCTTTTTGATTTAAAAATGAATCCTTGAAAAGAATTAATCTTGGTTAAAATCTTGTATCTTGATTGATTTTAAAAGAGGTCATATGGTCATTTTTAGCATTATAATGCTTACTGAATTGAAATGAATTTTAATCATCTTTCATGAGAAATTGTGACTTGTATGCACCATTTGTATCAATCCCTCAAATGATTTCATGCAACAGAAAAGCGGTATGTGAGTTCTTAATATTCATTTTTTACACACATACACTCATGTACCATATCTTTGATTAAATGCATGAATTCCATATTCAATGACTTGCTTTAGCTCATAATATTCAATTACATGTGTATGCAAAATTTCACGAGATTATTAATTCAAAAATCATTTTAAATCAAATTCCAAAATTCATTTTCTGGAAGTGACGGTCGATCCAACCGTGAGTTCACTTGGATCGACCGTGACTACGCATATTTCATGAAATGCTCAAATCGTACTCGACGGTCGACCGTGAACCTTTGAAGGTCGACCGCCACTGGTTGTGTCACATTCTTTTTAAATTTTTCATGGCATCTCATTTTAAAAAATTATCTTTTAATAATTTGTATTTGGAGGAGATAAAAGAACTTATGTTTGGGGAGTACTGTATTTGAATGGGTTTAAATATTTTTCTAAATATATCCCCTACTTCTTTTAGTATCATAAGTATTGATTTGATATCTATCCTCCATTAGTGATCAATTTTTTTCTAACTGCATCCCCACTTTTTGATGGTGCCATAGGGGGAGAAAACGTTGTGATGTGATCTATTGCTACCAATCATGATATTACCAACCATACTAAAAGATAAATTATCTCGTCATAATATCGTGGATAGAACTTTTCAATATCATATGAATGGTGTGCATCCTTAGTATTCATCTTAGAACACCTTTTTATCAAAGAGATGGATGCATAGATTTAGGGGGAGCAATAGATATTTTATCATCACATATAAATAGATCGCCATCATCAAAAAGGGAGAGATTGTTAGTCCTAATAGTGTTTTTGATGATGTTTTGATGATGCCAATATGTTTCTAAATGTTATAATATATATGTTATAAAATATATGCTGAAAACATGCCTTAACTTTCATATTTGAGAGATGTTATTGTCCACGGACGATGCGGCGGTCGGCCGTGGGATCGACCGCGGGCTATGAAAAGATCGACCATGGAAAGTGGCGGTCGATAGAAGGATCGACCACGGAGGATAAAAGTGGCGACGGTCGATGGACCGATCGACCGTGGGCTATGTGACTCGGTTGAGGAGAAGCGACGGTCGAACAAGACATCGACCCTGGGAAGTGTTTTTCCTTACAGAGCCCCACGGACGATGTACGGACGATGTGACGGTCGGCCGTGAAGCTTGAAGGTCGATAGGTGGATTGACCGCGGCTCAAGAAGATTGCCACGGACGATTTGACGGACGATGCGACGGTCGACCGTCAGTCAGAAAACTAGCCGTTAAAGAGCCATTGCAGAAAAGCAAAGTGGTCGTTGGGAGCTGCTTTTTGAGGTCTTAAAGCTCAAGTATATATGGGAAGACCCAGGAAACTTGGAGTAAGACTAAGGGAGATATTAGTTTACATTGTAACAAGTTTTAGTCTTCTTTTGAGAGCTTAAATCTTTGTAAAAACTTCTTCAAGTTGTGAAGTAGACTTTGTGAGAAATCTCCAAGAGTTGCTTGGAGTGATGTGTAAGGTTCTCAAGTACTCGAAAGCTTGAGGGGGAGCTCCAGCAATTGTTGGAGGATTTGTAAGGTTGTCAAGCACCCGGAAGCTTGGTGAGAAAACTTGTAAGGGAGAATTACAAGTAGTGGAACTCAAGGAGGACCTTGAGTGAAGTGGACGTAGACAAGATTAGTCGAACCACTATAAAATATGGTGCAAGTCTCCTAACTCTCTCTCTCTCATTCTTCATTATGTGCTTTATTTATTCCTTTCATATCTAAGCAAGCATACTAGTCTTCTAGCATTTTATCTTGGTTTGTCATCTATTGTATTTCCGCAAAAGAGTCCAATTCACCCCCCTGGACCTTCAATAACATAAGGATTTCAATAATACAATCACGTCCTAAACCTTACTACCAAGTCTTGATCCTATGGCTAGATCCGAGCTACCCGAGTCCTCGAATCGACGATCAACCCGTGGCCTACGCCTAACCTTCAATACCTCTAATCAATACGATGCAAGCACCTATAAAAGTATCTAGCCTAGGTGTCGCTATATGTTATATCAACAATTAAAAGTTCAACAGTTAAACTATAATATGATAAATGAATCAAACCTGATTCTCAAACATAAATCGACATTAGAACGTCGCTATACAATAGCCCTCGGCGTAACGCCGGTACAAAACAGGCTAAGGTTCTAAGGTTATCTAACAGATAACAATTTAACAATACAACATGTTATTCAAGAAATCAATTAAAGCAGTAGGGCATACTATCGACCCATTTATTCTACGCATTCCCGGGAGTCATCACTCCCCTGGTTAACCATAAAGTGGTAAAGGGCACAACGTCGGCCCATTTATCTACACATTTTCGGGAGTCGACACTCTCCCAGTTAACCATAAAGCGGTAAAGGGCTATATACCAATGGTTAGGAAAACTGCTAAAGCAATTACAAACTATATATTGCATGCTTGACATAAAACCGCTTGAAATTGGTAAATTTCGGTAAATCAATCCACAAGATGAATTATAGCATAATTCGAAGATAAATCCATCAAAATCACAATTAAATCTCATACTAGTCCTTATTCGTCATCGGGAAAGACATATAAGAAATTCGGGATGAATCAATTTCTATTAACTACATATAAGAGATCGATCTTCATGCATATGAAAATCGATTTTCCCTTATACATGTCCACTGTCAGGACAAGAGATCGATATTCATGCTTATGAAGATCGATCTTCTACAGGCAGGTCCTGTCACGCCCCGACCCAAAAAACCCATCCGGACCGAGACATGAGGGTCCTAAATCTAAAATCAAACGACGAGAGCCTACCCTGTATTTCTCAATTTGAACCCTGTATAATTATAATCTTCACAATATATTAAAACGATAAATCTAATAGTTCTAAATTCAATATAAATATGAATATGCTATCACAAGTTTCACTAATTAGTACAGGTTCTGATAAAATACTTTCATCAACCCTCATTAAACAATTTAATACATATGATCAAATCCTCGAAGAGGGAAATTATACATTTAATACAACTGCAAATGTACAACTATTAACAAAAGGGGAAACTCCATGATCATCAAGTACTCCTCCAAACTCCAAGTCCACGATCACCTCGAGAATGGCGCGCCAACGCCCAGAAGATCACCTGAAAGGAAAGGACTGCATCGACCTGCATCGCCGATGCAGCCCAGGTAGGAGTGAGCAACAAAGCTCAGTAAGGTTCTACGCTATTCTACGTCACACTGAAGGGAGGAAAACAACAACTGTATTGTCTCTCCGCCTAAGTCTAAGGAATGCCAAGGGTCCCATAACCCTATCGATGTCCCAAGGGCTCCCGTCATGAACCTCTCTCTTGAACATATTACCAATATCACCCTAAGCACCAACAGGGGAACGGGACCATGCGGGATCACCCTTACCCAAGAACAAACAAGAGGAAACAAAGACTGTAGGCTCCTGTCCAGGTACCACCCTGCCCGGTCAAACCATCTCTCGCGGGGACACACAAGTCAGGGAACGCATTGACATCCATCCTTAGCACGTGGCCTTGGAGAAACAACAGGACCTCTAAACCTCAACAATAATATTCCAGTCCGACTACCTAATAATCCTCGAATAATATCAAACATAATCATTGATGGCAATCACATCGTAATCCTCGACTACCCCAAACCCCGGTCCTAGGGCTAGACCCGGGCTACCCGAGAACCCCGGATCGGCGATCGAATCCAACGCCTACCACCTAGCCTGATGCCTCTAATGCAAGCAAATGCATGCAATGCTCACGTACACATCTAAGAGGAATTCATACATGCAACAATATGACATCACAACATACAGGGCTAGGCATAGCCTACAGCTCACCAAGGGGTAAACATCCACAAAGCAGATAAAGGTCTAAATTACAATAATCCAATATTATAACGGCGTCCACGGGCCGTAAACAAGCAACAATACATTCAATAGAAATTTCGGTATTACGACGGCGTCCACAGCCATCAACCGCAATTTCTACAACGGGGGCACAACCACAGCCACACAATCATCAATCAACAATAAATATACTAGACAACATTAGGGCACAACTTCGGCCCATTCAGTTATCTAAACATCCCAAGGGCATGACTCCCTTGGTTCAACCACAAAGCGATAAAGGGCATACTGTCAGCCCATTTAGTCTATGCAGTTAAATACACACATAAATCTAACAAGATTAACATTAATTGCGAGAAAAGATAATATTTGCATAGTTGAAACCTAGAGCTACACATGCTTAAAACTCGGCATAAATCCTTGATAATTACCCTAGAATTCATATACATGATATCTAACAACCTTAGCAATCTACTACAAGAAGACCGAAGCAAATAGATGAAGAAAAACTCCATTTTCGGCCAAAAACCCAAGCTTTTAACAAAGATTCAGTTTCGTCGCAGATCAGGGAACAATTCATAATAAATAGTACAAAAATCTGAAAATTATGAAATAAGCGTCAATTGAAAGTAGATTCGATGATCTACAACTTTGATCTTGATAATTTAACAAGATCATGCACGTACGTGCCCAGATCTGAGCTAGAACAGCTCAGCTCGTAGAAAAACAGAGCTTCGATAAAATCCGGAAAAACTTCCAAATATCAGGATAAAACCCATATCAAATTGCATGAAGCTTCAATCAATTACTAGACATGCATCAAGGTTCTAATTAGAACATAGAAATTCACTAACAAGCTAATTCTCGGATTGCTTCAGTAAATCACCGTTAGAAGCGACAAAAACATTACAATTCAACATCCAAATAACTTCAGATTTCAAATTAAACATAGGAAAAAATAGATTAACATTCTAGGAACATGCTGACCAAGAATTAGGTCTAATTGAAGTCTAATTTCCTCAGATTTTACTAATCAATTTCTTAATTTCTGTTTCGCATGAGTTTAGAAAATAATTCACCAAAAATCGTATCTAAATCCAAAAATCACGAGATCGAAAGAGAACTCGATGATCTACAACTTTCATCTTGAAAGTTTCACGAGATCATGCTCACACAGCTCACAAACTGGGCTTGAACGCGACTGTTCATCGAAGAACAGAGATACGATAAAATCCGGGAATAAATGCTTAGAAAACCCAATTGAATCACAATCAAATCCTAAGAACATCTACCAGATGAAGAACATGCATCAAGAGACTAATTAGAGCATAGAAATCAACTAATTCAACAAACAAACCCTAGATCTAGCATATCCTAAAGATCAAGGTAGAAACCCTACCTTAAAACGCAAATCCAAGCTTCAATCCTTGCTAATCCGCCATCCCACATCGCCGCCGCTGCCTCCAGCTCGTCAGAGAGCCGCCGGAGCCCTCCCATAGCCGCAGCCGTCACCGGAGAAGGAAGAGGGCTGCCGCGGAAGAGCGAGAGGGGAGGAAGGAGATGGAGGAGGGGCCCTCGCCGCCGCCTCCAGGTTGCCGGGGAACGGACGGGGTCGCCGCGGGAGAGAGGGAGGGTTGCCGCGGGAGAGAGAAGGGAAGGAAGGAGAAGGAGGAGGATTGGGCATGAGAAAGGCAGGGAAAGGGAGAGGGAAAAAGAAGAAAAAGAAAGGAAAAGAAAGGAAGAGAGAGAGAGAAGAGAAACCTAAGCCACTTAAGTGGCTGGTCTAGCTGAGTCAACTAATCGGACTGGATTAGATTTGAACCCAAATTGCGATCTCGTCGTAATCTCATCCGGATCTGATGATCGCGGATGCTCCTACTGGATCTATTCAATCACTTACATCAATTAAGGCTGTGTGTGCACTACGCGGGTGTGAAACCAACTGCCAAGGCGCAATTTACCAAATTGCCCTTGGGGTCCAAAAGCAGCGATACGATCAACCGATCGCAAACCAAGGCCAACCAAGCCAAACTACAAAACTAGACCATCGACCTACCGTGGTCGGACCGGGTTGGAGGGACGGGTCCTCACATGTCCTCTGCTTGGACAAGAGATCGATCTTCATGCCTATGAAGATCGATCTTCCACATGCAGGTCATCTGTCATGCAAGAGATCGATCTCCATGCCTATGAAGATCAGATCCATCTTCATGCCTATGAAGATCAGATCGATCTTCCCCACGCAGATCTTCTGCCATACAACTAAAAGATCAATCTTCATGCCTATGAAGATCGATCCTTCATATGTCGACATCACATATGAATAGTCCTAAAAATCCAATTTCTTGAATTTAATCCATCAAAACTTGTCGGAATCAAATGAAACTTTGCAGAGATGAGGGTGGGGAAACTAATGGTACAATAAAACCAAACTTCTAACGGGTAATTTTCAGATCTAAGCCAAAATAGCCAAAAACCGACGAAAATACATGATTCGTTCGAAGAAATATGAAACATGTTCGGTGGCAATCTTCTAAACATCCTATTACACTATTCTATCAAGTTGCAAAATATTCCAAACAATGAAAGCACACCAAATTAACAATAATCAAAACCTAGGTTTACGAATTCACTGGAATTGGGTAGAAACACCTACTTGTATAGATGAGCTGACGATCTACCAATCCCCCGCCCCACAATTGTCGTGATTTGCTCCTCGAAATCCGTAGCCCAAAGCCCAAACGGCAGCCAAGAGGAGAGAGACGGAGAAAAAGAGAGAAGAGAGAAGAGAGAGAAAGGCTAAGGGGTATTTATAGAGATCTGAACTGATCTCGGCCGTCTGATTAAATCTTTTCTGATTGAGCTCTAATCTTCCGATCGGAAGCACCCCTAAAGTTCTAATCAATCACATATATCAATCTCATGCAGTGTATGCACTACGCGGGTGTGAAACCGACGACCAGGGTGTAATTTTACCAAATTACCCCTGAGGTCCAAAACAACAATGCGATCGCTTGATCACTCTCGATGCGAAACTAGAACCTCGACCTAAGACGATCAGACCGGGTTGGAGGTACAGGTCCTCACATTACATGTTGTCATTACATTCTCTTTGGGATTGCTTTATATAGCAGGTTGGTGTAAATGACCTTTTACCATAATCACATAGTCGTGATTAACAGCTCCGGAATGCGCCACAACCGGAGATGGTTCATTCCGGTAAAATGCAAGTATTTATGAGGACCCTCATGGTGTTTTCTTTTTTATTTCTTCAGTTCATGCAATTGCCACATTTGGTAGTTAGGAGAGTACTTGAGTCAAAGAGTTGTTAATTATTACTCGTAGTTGTGGACGTATATTAGGTATTGTGAGGCTGTTTGTATATTTCATTTTCAGCTAAAACATTCACTCGCTTGCACTTGTAACTATTGATATTCGATAGATTCATGCTGCTCACTATTAATGATGATATGCGATCATCTATTCGCTAATGATGCAATTATTAACATTCACTCCCTATTATATACACATTGATACTAAGTTTCAATGACAAGTGTCATGTCATGAGTCTTTTTATCTCTTTTTAATACACCATCCATTGTAGGATTAATAAACCAGCCAAATTCAAAATAGTTAGTTAAAGCAACTTCATTTCTTCCAGTCATAAGATTTAAGGGAGAAGATCCTTCTTTTTGTATCTGATGTTGGTCTTTGTTGGTCTTTTCACTTATCGGGAGCCACTATGCTAACTTAGCAAGGTGTGTCTCTTATTGAACTGGTTGCTTGCGTTCCTTTTTGCAGCCTTATTTTTCTCTTTCTGATGGATTTGACATCGCTTTTATTAAAAACTTTCTATAGGTAATCAAAGCATAATTGTCTTAATGACATTCTCTTGAGACTCAAGGTTAGATTGTCAATTTCGAACGCTATAATTCATCATTTTTAGATTTATATCGTTCATTATGCTCTCATTTTTCTGAACAACTACTAAATACAAGTGTTTCTTTACTTTCCATTTACAGCTATGCAACCCCTTCAAAGGAGGGTGGTTCATACCAACTTTTTCAGCTTAGCGTGCTCTCAGAACTCATCACCAAAAGCATGTAATCGGCCTACAGGATGACCATATTATAATGGGTAAATTCTATTATAATTAGTTGTGAATTCCTTTGACCATTGAAAATTTTGTCGTTTTAAATTTGAGCTTTTAAGTAGAGTTGAAATAGGTGGGGTTTGCATAACGATCCAACATTATGCTTTTTAAGGCTTATCGTCTTTATGTTTCTCCACTGAATCCACATTCTATATACTTGGAAAGATCAGCTGAGCATGTAGAGAGGGCTAAGAAAATGACAATGAAGATATGATTTCTTCTGCAAAATAATGAAGATATTTGTTCTTTGATACTTTAGAAGCGGTTTAGAAGGAGTGGATCAGTATACACTCTTTTGAATATCAAGTGTAAATAATATATTATGTTATTTGTGTTTACCATGGCATCTTTTAAGTTGCTCACTTAATAAAATTTGAAGTATTTGACATTTTTTGAACAGCAAAACCTATTTTAGAAACAATATATTAAGAATATTAACTACGAAAATGCTTAATATTATAATTAAATAATCTATATTATACAAAAAGTATATTAATGTGGTTGGCAAGTGCGACGGACTACTAGTGTAGTCAAAACAACTAAAAAAGTGTGACCATGAAGCTCTCAAAGCATTTACAGCAAGTTTTGTAGTTCAAAGAAGGTAGCAATCCTTGTGCTTGACGGTGAGCATGCGGCGTGCCAACAACTTAGAAACGTTCTTAGGCGCTATGACTCTGATACAAAAATTTACAACTTCAACGGTAGAATATAGAGAAGGTGACATGGTAGGATGACGAGGTCTACACTAACACCACATACAATGACATAAGACGTGCAAAAAACCACACTGATTACAGCTTATAGCAGGCCCATTTGAAATAATAATAATAATAAACAATGACGTTAAAGACTTTAGGCCTATCAGCCTTTGCAATGTAGGTTAGAAAGTTATCACCACAATCCTTGCTCGTCGGATGAAGGTAGCTCTGGAGGGATTGGTTGGCGCCGAGCAGTCAGCCTTCGAACGTTCTATTCATGATAATATCGATGTGGTGAAGGAATTCGTTCATTCAATGTGGGATGCTCCTAAGACCCGGTCTTTGATGGTAATCAAAGTTGATTTGAAGTCCGCTTATGATAAGGTTCGGTGGGTTTTCTTGAAAGCGGCCCTTCGGCGGATGAATTTTCCTTCTCGTTGGGTGGATTGGGTGATGAATTGTGTAAAGGGTGCGAGCTTCTCCTTCATAATCAACGGGAAAGTCTTCGGCCAAGTGGATTCTTGTTGTGGCTTGAGGCAAGGGGATCCTCTTTCTCCTTACCTTTTCCTTATTGTCCAAGAGGTCTTTTCTCGTATTCTCAAGAACCATGTTCGTGGTTTGGTTGGATTGAGACTATGGGGCTCGGATTTCTCGATCTCACATTTATTGTATGCGGATGACTGCCTTTTTGTGTCCTTGGCTACTTGCATGGAGGCAAGGACACTTAAGCAAAGCTTGCTTCATTTCCATTCCTTGTCGGGCCTAAAGATGAACAAGAATAAGTCAAGCATTCGCTTCAGTTCGGGGGTTGATGATGATCGTAAGTTAACCATATGCCATATTTTGGGAGTAGTGGAGGCCAATGAGACATGGATTTACTTAGGGGTTCCATTAGGACCTAAAAGGCTAAGAGCTCTGGATTTTTCTTTCTTAGTCGACAAAATGCTCTCTTGTGTTCTGTCATGGCAGGGGAAGTTTTTTTCATATCCTGGGCGATTGATCCTTCTCAAGTCCGTTTTGCAGGCCATTCCGGCTTATGTAATGGCTACAACGAAGCTACCAGTTGCGGTAATCAAGAGGTTGGAGAGGATCTGTAGGGACTTCCTATGGAGAGGTCGTCATTTTGGACTTAGCACTGTGGCATGGAAAACAGTTTGCTCTCCTCATGAATTGGGTGGCTTGGGTGTCCGGAGCCTTGGGCCGTGGCAAATTGCTCTAAAGATGAAGCGTATGGAGAGGTTTCTAGATGCCAAAGGAACTATTTGGAAGAGTTTTGCGGAAGCCAAATTTAAGTGGAGAGAATTCCTACCTTCTGTGCGAGACTTCAAGCCTCAATCGGGTTCGAGCCCTTGGCGTGTTCTTTGTGAAGCGGTGGATGAGCTACGGAAAGATTTGGTTTGTGCGCCGGGCCTTAACAGTAGGATTAATTTCGTTCATGACGCTTGGTGTGGGGAGGAGGCTTTGGTGAGATGGGCAGGGTTGTATGACACATCAAGACTAGATGCCATGGTGGTGGGCGACCTATGAAATGGCTGTGAATGGGACATTGGCCAGGTGATGAGCCTTTGTCATCCGGTCTTGGCGGAGAGAGTTCTCTATACTCGCTTCTCTAATGTTGATAGCTTCAAGTGGACCTTCGGTGGGTCGAGTTCCTTCTCAACTACAAGTGCTTACAATTTTCTTTTGGACAGGCATTTACAAAGCAAGGGAGGTGATTTCGAGACGTGGAATTCAGTTTGGCGGCTACCGGTGGGTTCGAGAATCAAACATTTTATTTGGTGGGTGTTCCATGGGAAGATTCCAGTCCGAGAGACCTTGTGGAGGTATTGTGGTGCTACTGACAGGGAATGTCCTCGTTGCGGCGCACTGTCGGAGACGATTACCAATGCTTTGGTCGAGTGTCCTTGGGTTCACCGGCTATTTTGCATGCTTGTTGGGGAAGAGGATTTGGGCCAGCTTGGTGGGAACTTTGACGATTTGGTTCTCTTACTCTCCTCCTCTTCTAGCAGGCCGCTAGCCAAGAGACTGAAGACATTAATTGGTTACATTTTGTGGATTGTTTGGAAGGATAGGAATAAGCTCATTTTCGAAGGAAGGGGGGAGAGTGTTGAAGTGCTAGCTAGAAGGGTGAGACGGCTGGCGGAGGAGTTTCGACGGAAGAACATTAAACCAGACCGGCCTCCCCAACATAGGGGTTTTTTTGTACAAACTGATGCTACTTTTGTTCAACACTTAAATCTTGCGGCAATCGAGGTTGTTTGCAGGCAAGAAGGAGATCAGTTATATGGGCTATCGGAAGGGCGGTACTAGCACATGATGTTCTAGTAGCTGAGTTGATGGCGATTGAGGCGGCTTTGGCGTGCGTAAGAGAGGAGGGGATTGGGCGATTGGTGGTGGAGTCGGACTCGCAAGATGCAGTGGATATCATTAATGGTTTCAAATTGTGGCCAACATCGGTGGAGTTTTTGACGAGAAGTATCTGGTCTAAGGTCCTTTGTTTTAATTATGTTGTTTTTTTGCATATCCCTCGACACCTTAATGCTAGGGCGGATGGTATTGCGAGATGGTGCCGTCAGTCTGAAACACCGTTTAAGTGGACTCTAGAGGACGGCATTATGACCTTGGACTTGTTGATGTAATAACCTTCGGGCTGAATTAATAAAAAAAAATAAAAATAAAAATAAAAAACAATGACGTGATACGGCGTGATTGCACCTTATTGTAGGCCCATGATACAATCACTTTCTTTACAAGCTAATATCATCAATCCATACAGCCACTTGCAACTCAACCACAATCAGATGCTAAATTGTTTTTTTTTTTTTTTTTTTTGGTGAAGCACCTCGTCAGCCATCAATGGAAATTCATGGCAGCTCTCCTTCGCCCCCTGCTTCGTGATTGCACATATATCTGAGAAGCATGAGCAGGGCCAGAGCTCTGGCCCCTTGTGATATGGGGTTCATCTTCTTCTCCCTCCAAGAGGCTTACAACTATCCGTTCCTTGTCAAAATGCACCAGCCTCTGCCCACTATATTCCTTGCTATCTTCCAAGCTGCAACTTTCTTCAGAGGTTTGCCCTTGCGCGCTTGTATATTGAGAGCTCCTTGAGAATCTTCCATCATCAATTTGATGTGGTTGCATATATGGCAGATCTGGCCTTTTCTTCAACTCAGATGCAAGCTTAGAAGATTCCTTTCCTTTCCTAGTGTTAGTTCTCGTAACATTGTGCCTGCTGTCCAGAATACGAGGGGTAAACCGCTCAGCAGGTATGTCTGGATCATGTTGAGATGGCTGACTATCCGGAAAATCATGTGCAGTCCTAACCCCAACTTGCCTTCTCGTGGAACCCTTCTCTTTCTTCCACTTTCTACTCTCTGTCACAGGTTGTGTTCTCCATTCTCGGTAGGTTGATCCCTTTGCCTCCAAGTCAGAAGAAAGTGGCTGTATATTCTGCAAATCAGGTTCAGGGTTAAATCCAACTGGACGCTTTTTTTCATCAATTCTCCTGAAAGTAATCGATATCCTGTCATCACAGTAAATAGTGGTGAGTAGACTATGGAAGCATGAAGAGGAAAAAAGAACATTATTCTTGAGTGGCATCTGGAAGTCACACCTTTTAGATGGGCTTGCAGGCAAACAATGCTTTGCAACATTTGCTCCATTCCCGTTCATGACAAGTACTGACCTAAAAAAGAAAAAAATGAATATTGCACAATTTAAGTATGATTTATGGGTAATAGGACTGCCATTTTCCCACCAATCAACTATTGCTAAAAGAAATCAGAAAATGGATGCATGGGCCGACTTAAAAACATCTCTTTACTTAATACAGGGAATAAAATATGTAAACTTTCACAGCATTTAATTTAAGCTTGTAAGGTCTGTGGAAAGCAAACAGAAGATGGGGTATTTAAAGAACCAATATTCAGTCCAAAAGCACAATCAGTAGCATCAATTGGTATTGCAAGAGCCTACGAAAGTTGTAGAAGAATCTATCTCAAAAGCCAAATGGATTGATATGAGGGGATATACATGGTTCCATACTAATCATCTAGGAACGAGTAGAAAAATCAATTTGCAGCAACAAAGGCACGCCTTAATACCATAAATTGTCCAGCAGATGCAGGTGCTAAATTTTTTATTCCTCTCCAGTGGATATTCTCAAAACTGTTGGTTCATGCTTAATTACGTATATGACAAGTTAGCTCAACTCATGGAATATTTAAGCTTCTGTTTTGAGTATACATGATTATTCTTTAGGTTGTTGTCCACTTATACATGATTTTCTTACATTTTAAGTTTCATGTTTTGAATATAAAAACCATCTAACCTATGCTATTGCAAGTAAGATGAACATAGATCCATCAACTAGTATACTCTAGAATCCAATATTAATTACAAATCCAACTATCCATATTTCTCGCCTTGGACCTGAAGTGCCTTAACGTCTATCCTAGACCCCTTAGCTGTCACATGCCAATGAGTCTTATGTATAAGATAAGTAACTTAATCAAGAAATTCTTGGTTACAGATACTCTAGGATAGCATGGCTTAAATAGGGCCTTTTGAGAAATGGACCAAAGTAAACAAGGAAGAAAAAGAAAAACAACATTTGCTCAAAGGCAGTGGACATGCAAAAACCGATAATCTGACAAGAGTCCACCTACTCATGATTAATTGTTAAACGGGAAAAAAGGAATTAAGTAATCATTTCATGAACATGCTTACCCCACAGGCAAGGGTATTGCAGCTGAACCAGCATACTCCCAGTCTCCTGAAATTGTTAGTTTGGCTCCAAACAGAATACTGCACTGGCTAAGCAGTGAAACAGTACAAAATGGCCTTGTGAAGTCATGACTATCAACATGAGGAGGAATGCAATCACCAGCTTCATAGATATTGATTACACAACTGTCAGGTATACATGACAGGGGCAATACATGCCATTGAACCAGCCTCCTGATAATCTCCTTGAATAGATGTGGTATTGGATCAGCAGCCACATCTTCCAAGATGCTAGATGAAATTTCATTCTCATCCTGTCACAAAGTGTAATTACTTTACTCATTCATAATGTAAAACAGGTCAAATGATGTTGGAACTCGAATTGCTCATACAATGTACCATGGAATAGCTATAACAGCATCCAAATTGTATGATCACAGGTCCTTTGGCCTGAGTCCATTTCTGAAGGTCCAAATAAGAATGCTCTGCATGTAGAAGGATACCAAGCTTATTTAAAAAACCTTAAGATGGAAAGATATTTGAAAGAAGTACAGAATATTGTGGCCAAGAGTGGGCAACCAAATAATAGCTTTGCTGCTGATATCTGCTGGAAACATATCAACCAGCCAACACTGATAATCTCTAGCCAGCAAATATAACCTGTGTTATACTAACAGATTTGCAGTGAATTTTACAAGTCACTACATGGAACATGCAACAATGATCAAGACAAGTACCAAGCAAGAAGAGGAACAAATGATACATTGGAAACTCATGGTCAGTAAAATGCAACATATATTTCCTAGAGTTCAAGAAATAGCAACTTCCACATGCTAGTGTATGAAGCTATTGGGGGTGTTCTCAGAACGCTAAATGCATTACTCTATAAATGGCTATTCTAGTGAAATCTATACTCATTCTAATCTCTAAGCATGTACGAACTGGTCACAGCTTAAACAGCTATCAGTCTGTCAGCGTTAATTTTCATCTCAATTTCTACATTTAAATCAAATGCTAATATAACATGCTATCACGAATAGAATCAATCGATAGTCAATCAGTACGAATAGGCAAAATCATACAAGCATATTGATTGTCGAAGAAGAAGAAGGCATGTGAGGATAGGCCCAGCATTTCTTTCATCCAATATAGCAAGCTGAACCTTCCATATGAGTCTCAAACAATAAGTAACGGAAAATATCAGCAGAAGTCAATAAATAGAACAAAAGAAGATAATTGGTAAAGAATTGAATGGAATGTTTTCAAATGAAAAAAGCTAGAAGCTAGATAAGTAAATAAGGGGTTGTGAGAGAGAACTTCATGATAAAAGGGTCTCTTTCTGGAAGAACCAAGGCTTATAATTAGCACATCAAGATAGCAGACATGGAACATAGTCAAGTATAGTCATTCCGAAAAATATGCTCTTTCCTTCATAGTCCAGAAACTCCACAACGGCAATGTGTGGACTTTCATACATCAAATTCGACCTTGACACAAGAAGAAAGTGTCCCTCTTTTTGGATTTACTTAACCCAGAACTGACAAATAAAGGCTTTTACTTGCAACTTTCTCACCCCTCAAGAATTTAAAATCAATAATAGGATGCTTTTTCTGATGGAAAAAAAAACAAAACAACATCTTAACTCAAAATCTACTCAAGAACTGCAGACTGCACACAATTGGAGAAATAAAAAAGATATCAATGGAAAAATCATAAGCATGAATCCTTTCTCACCTCCCAGCTTATGATTCCTTCCCTTCCGTTGTAGCTCGTACACAAAATCCACGATGGTCTTCTGCTCCGCCGCATTAAACAACCCCGTATGAAGTTCCAGGCCATCAAGAATGTTAACGATCTTTCCCTCCACCCTCTCCAAACTAATGAAATCCTTCTTCCTCACAACAATCCCGAACCGTATCATCTCCTTCCCATCTCTCAACAAGCCCGGCGCCATCTCCTCCTCCTCTTCCTCAGCCTTCTTGGCCACCTCCACACCCCCTTCATCAGCCTTCTTAGCCACCGCCTCAGTCTTCTTGGCCACCTCTGCGTCCGCTTCCTCAGCCTTCTCGGCCACCTCCGAGTCCGCGTCCTCGAGCTCATCCTCCTGCGCCATGTCCGCCCACGAAGCCCGAGGCTTTGGCAAGTCCGGAGCTGGATCGGAGCCAAACCCCGTCGGCTCGATGCGATCCGGCTCCTCGAGCTTCGGAGCGTTGGGCGGCTCATCGGCCACCGAGTCTACAACACCGACCAAGATATCGTTAGAGAGGAAACCTCCCAGATATTACAAGAGAGAAGAAACGCTAAGGTTTGCCCTATGCTACCTGGTGGGCGACGGGGGAGGGATAGGACGCGGCGGCGGAGGCCGTCGGAGCAGGGGGAGCAGAGGTCGCGGGTGAGGAAGGGGAGCCAGTTGGTGAGGAACTCGGCGGCGATCTCCAGCTCGGAGGTGTCGTAGCTCTGGATGAAAGGGTCGTCCATCTCTCTCTCAAGCAACTAAAGTGAGTCGGTAGGTGATGAACGGAGATGGAACTCCGAGGGACCGGGACGGGAATTTTAATCAAACAAATGACGAATTTGCCCTTCTCGTCTTAAGATATTTTAAGGATAATTCGCCAAAAACCCCCCACATAATTCATATATTACTCGGACTCGGACTCGGACCTGATGGATAAGAGTTTTAAGCAGCCGGAGCCTCAGCCAAAACTAGAGGCACAAATGGAGGTCAGCCTCCTCCTCTCTACCCCAAACACTAAAACCCCCATTTTCTTCGCCACCTACGGCCGCCGCCGCATCCACCTCCGACTTCAAACCCTCCGCGCCGCCAACACCGAAGGCGAGCAGCAACATCACCACTATGACACCACTACCACCAGCAACAACAAAGAAGGCATGCATGGCAATATCGAAACCTCCACCGCCGTCCCGCGGAGCAACCTCGGCATCCGGTATCGGCCCAGGTTGAGGAAGCTGGCGAGGGAGAAAAAGCAGCAGGAGAACAGATCAGTTCCGCCGCCGAAGAAGGATTGGGAATCGATGACGCTGGTGGAGAAGGCGGTGGAGCTGTACGTGGGGGAGAAGGGCCTCCTCTTCTGGCTCAACAAGCTGGCCTACGCCTCCATCTTCGTCGTCATCGGCGGGTGGATCGTCTTCCGCTTTGTTGGCCCCTCCCTTGGCCTCTACCAGCTCGACACGCCGCCGTTGGCCCCGACTTCCATATTCAAAGGCTAGCTAACTAGCTTCTCTTAGAACCCCCATGAGGCTTCAATCACGGCTCATCATCATCGCTACTTGTACTCGAGAGATTAAATTAATATCACAATGGATCTAGGCAGCTCTTCATATGGATTCATGTTTGTGTCTCTTTACTACATAAATCAAATTTGCCCACAGAAATGTTACTACTACTACTATACTGAAGTTCCATTACCCGGATGGTTCGCTGCATCGAGCAAAGCAATATTAAGCCCGTTGTTGCTGTTGCTACTAAATTCCCTTTTAACTTAGATGCTACATGGAGCAATGTAATATGGATCATAATTTCAACTTTAGCTAGTATGTTGAGTATTGCATGTAGGAAAAAAAAATAAATCTGGAGCTTGAACAAGCTGTGCCTAAGCCACTATTAAGTGATGTACTGAGTAACCGGGTGTTCTTGTCTCAGGAAACGGGGAGCTCGCGTAAAAAGGTAGAACAACTGATAGGTAAAAAAAAAAAAAACTATTATGTGTTTTGCTAAGTAATCGGGTCTCTGCGCCTCAAGAAGCGGAGAGTGCTCGCGTAAAAAGGCAAAGTTCTGATAGTTCAAAAAGAAAAAAAAAGCATGTTGTAGTTTAAATGCGAGAGTTGGATGATTGGTCAGGAAGATAGTGGTGTGTTTAGACTAATGGTGGGTAGAAGTTGTTTCTGTATGTAAATTTTATTTTTCACGTCACATGTGTTCGTTTGGATGGTGATTAGCATGTTTGAAATGTAGAAGTTAATCTCATGTGTTGGTAGTATGTGTATGAGTATAGGACGTTTTCGTGCTCTGTACTATATAGAACACTATTGACTTGACAAGATAGAACTCTTATTATGCATGTCTACAACCTCGAACCATTGGTGTACTTAATTATAATTTTATGCGCTAAAAATTGCTAGAGACTAGCAATAAGCTGGTTGCGGGGTGTGATGAATGCATGAAAATGCACTTTGAATAGCCTTATAACTAGTTTAATTACTGAATTTTTCATCGTTAATCAGTCTCTTTAGTACTATTTTTACACTTATATGTTGCTTCACAAAGTTATTTGTAATATGCAGAAAAGTGGAGCTAAAGAAGCAAAGATATGTCATATTCAACATCAAATCTGTACCTGCTCAGAACGAACCAGATCATCTTCTACACATGGTTGGAAAGCTCTTGAAGTTTAGTTTCTGGAGAATTTTACGGTTCGTGATTTGGTGTTTCCTAAAGGAAGTTACGGCAATTTTAGTACCAATGGCGCAGTCTAGATAGCAAAACAGTAAATACTCAAAAGAGAAGATTGATCCTTTACAAAAAAAGCCTGATCTTAGTCGGGACGAACCAGATTACGAAAATTGAGATTAGAAAAAAGAGCGATTTGTATCCTTAAGAAGATCGGTCTCTTGTCGGACGACCTGAAAACGAACGAACCAGATTTAATCCAAATGCTGAAGTAAAGTAAGGGTTTCTTACCCATATTTAAGGAAGTCGTCCAAGACATAAAAAGGGGGGTCGACCAGCACTATTGGAGGGGTTTTGAAGGCCGGAAAGAGGGGAGAAGACGGCACGAAGATCTGGGGTTTTTCTTTCTTATCTTTCTTATGAATATCTTGGTTGTTTTTATGAATATGAGTGACTAATCCCTTTGCTAAGAAACCGATGTAGCCCTAACTGAATCATTCTATGTTATTGGATCATGATTATTTAATCAGTTTATTTTCCTTGTTTCATTCATTATTATAACTGAGATCTTAAATACCTTTATCTGGCCAATAAAAGTATTATAGATTGTTTTATGTGAGATTGAGTGAGGGTTCATTCCTTAATCTTACACGATCTATGAATGAATGAGATTTAGTCGAAGCCGGGTTCAAGCTAAGACAATTCTTGGTTCATAATTGTTCTTTAGAGCTTAATGGATTCTTGATTGACACTTAGTTATGGGTTCATTAGCTAGGGTTAATTGAGGGTACTTGGTGAAGACCGCGGCCGAACGGATCATCATACCGAAAGAACGAGCCCTTGGAATTAAACTGAGATTTTGTTGATTCAATGCATAGAATGAGGATGTTATGGTGAAATAGGAACCTTAGTATTCATCCATCATATTTTCATCGTTTTCTTATTTCGTTATTAGATCTTCTATTTTCGATACTTTATATTTCTTACTTTCCCTTCCTTATTTTCTTTCGTCTATATTATTTACCGTTTTACTCTAATAATCTCTACAAATCTCTATGGGTACGATACTCATCTTGCTGCTATACTGATCATACCGATTCGTATACTTGCGAGATATAAAATTTATTCATCAGTAGCGCCGAGGTTAGTGAACAGCAGCAGGGAGGTGTTGTCAGTGGTTGGGAGAGCGAGGTAGAGGTGATGGGAAGCTTGGTTGGTGATGGGGGCATGTCACACCCTGACTCAGAAAATCCATCCAGTTCGGGGCGTAAACCTGTTCAATTCATCTCTGGTGCGTTTATTATAATTTAAACAATTGATCTAGGGTCAAGACTATAATTTCTAAATAAAGCACTGAAGATCACTAACTGTCAATTTATACATCAAATATAAACAAAGCTTTTTGATACAATTTTGATCCTCAAAAGACATATATATATAAATATGCCAAAAATCCTCACATATGGAAATTATATATTATATAGGGAAGAGCGGTTTTTGAAATGTCTTGAAGTATAAACATAAAGAGCGGTCTAGATTTATCTTCAAAAACATCCAATGGTATAGATTCCATCTAAAACATCAAAATTCCCACCCAAACTTGGTTCCCACCAAAAACTCCCGCCCAAAATTCCATCGGAACCCGGTTTTGAGAGAGAGAGAGAACACGGAGAGGCTTGGGCGGGGGAGAGGGTGAGAAGATGACACCTCTTAGCTCTCCATCATCACGTCTCTTCGCCATCACGAGAGAGAGAGAGAGAGAGAGAGAGAGAGAGAGAGAGAGAGAGTGGAGAGGAGCTACCATCGCCCCACGGCGCCGCCGACTTCGCCATCATCCGTCCTATCCCTCTCTCTCACTCTCTCTTCGCCATCACTTCTCCCATCCCTCACCCCCCCTCTCAGTCCCTCTTCCTTACAGCAAGCCATCGCCCCACACGGAGAGGAGTTGCTCGCCCAACCCGAGACCTCTCCCCACGCCGTCGTGACCATCGCCCCACGCCGTTGCCGACCTCGCCCAACACACCATCGACAAGATCCACGATCGGCTGATCATCACCCCATGCCCAACCAGGCGGTCCTCGAGCTCCATGCCGCGTCGCATCACACGCTCCACCTCGCCCTCCTTCTACCTTTCGGCGCTGAGTGAGCGCTGCCTCTCATCCCCCTCTCTTCTCCAATTACATCCCCAATCTTTAGCATCCTGCGTGATCAACGTCTCGACGAGATCTTCACCTGATCCTTTTGAATGGCGCTCCCCAACGGCCCAGCTAGATATGCACCAATCGTCCCTCACCGCCGTCCGTGGCCTCAAGCTTGCGGCATCAGCCCCACATCCGACGAGATCTTCTCCAGCGACATCCCTATCTTCAGCACTCCGCGCGATCAACACCAGATCTTGGTGAACTGTGCCTCCTGACGGTCCGGTGATGTAGGTGAGAGCTCAAACCTAATCTGAAAGAGGTCATCCCCCTCTCACCAACTCCGTCAGCCACGCCGACCTCGCCCAACCCGTCGTCGCCCACAAGATCCACGAATGGCCACACGATCTACGAACGCCGTCTTGATCCTCGCCCCACGCCACCATCAACCTCACCCAATCCGCCATCGGCCATACAATCCAAGGTGTGTTTTTTCTTTCTTTCTTTCTGTTTTTTTGACTCTTTTGATCCATCCCATCTCTAATCCAAGACCTCGCTAGAAGAGCAGCTGCTCACCGAACCCGCCATCTCCCTTCGGTGGCGAGTGGCCGCTACCTCTGATCGCTCGCGAAACGATGTCGTTAAGTCATACGCAAAATGTAATTTAGAAATTTATAAACATTTCTTTCAACACTAAAATAATAGGATAAGATAATGGCGAAATACAGGGACGGTCCTCAGGGAAAAATTTGACTAATAAGGAAAAATTAGAATTAAATCTGAAAACTCTAATCCTAAAGCGAAAAAGGATTGATTTGGGTTCTTTTAGAATTATTTAATGAAAACTAACTAAGAAAGCAATGTAAAAAGGATTTAAGATAGATCAATGAGAAAATGTCGTGCCCCGACCTGCGAAGGCCCAACCGGGCCGGGCGACGCGAACCAGAACCTAACTAAATGCTGAATAATTTTGGCGATGGTTCCCTCTAGCTTACTGGTTTCCCTCTAACTTACTGGTTTCCCTAAACATTTCATAAGCACCCTTACATAACAATAGTTGCAAACCTCAACAATATAATAAGATAAATTTAAATCCTCAAAAGGGTTTATATTAATATACATCACACTCCCGTAGAAGGCTATCTAACAAAAAGGTAAAATAGATGATCACCGGTCCTCAAGCACCACCAGACGCCGCCGCGCCACCAAACACCTGCCCGGTAGGGGCCACTGAAGAAGAGCTAACACCTGCACCTGCAAAACACAGCCCGGATAGAAGTGAGCACTAAGCTCAGTAGGGTTCTATACTACGACACACAGAAAGGAGGAAACACAATAGTGTCACCCCCAAGTAAGGTCTGGGTGTACACAGGGGTCCCATAACCCCACCGTGTGTCCTTAAGGTCCACAATCACAAAATGGGTCACGCTCAGTAAACAGGAAACCAACACTGCTGACTCACAAGCAGGAAGCCGGCACTACTGGCAGGAAATGACACCACTGAGTAGGCACACCCTCTACCCAAGAGTCGTTATAACCGGACACCGGCTACATCTCAGAACCAACTCGAGGCTGACACAACCTTTAAATCATCGATCAACATGTATTCAAGTCATCTAAGCCTATCATCAAGATTGACAGAATACTACCATCCAACCTGGACCTTGCTACCCCCACGGTCCTAGAGCTAAATCCGAGCTACCCGAAAGCCTCGGATCGGCGATTGATGAATAAATTTTATATATCGCAAGTATACGAATCGGTGTGATTAGTATAGCAGCAAGACGAGTATCGTACCCACAGAGATTTGTAGAGATTATTAGAGTAAAATGCTAAAGAACAGAAAAGAAAGAAAATAAGGAAGGGAAAATAAGAAATATGAAGTCTCAAAAATAGATGATCTAATAACGAAATAAGAAAATGATGGAAATATGATAGATGAATACTAAGGTTCCGATTTCACCATAACATCCTCATTCTATGCATTGAATCAATCAAGATCTCAGTTTAATTCCAAGAGTTCGTTCTTCCGGTATGATGATCCGTTCGGCCGCGGTCTTCACCAAGTACCCTCAATTAACCCTAGCTAATGAACCCATAACTAAGTGTTAACCAAGAATCCATTAAGCTCTGAAGAACAATTATGAACCAAGAATAGTATTAGCTTGAACCCGGCTTTGACCTAAACTCATTCATTCATAGATCCTGCAAGATTAGGGAATGAACCCTCGCCCAATCTCACATAAAACAATCTATAATACTTCTATTGGCAAGATAAATGTATTTAAGATCTCAGTTATAATAATGAATGAAACAAGAAATATAAACTGATTAAATAAATATGATCCAATAACATAGAATGATTCAGTTATGCTACATCGGTACCGTAAAGAAGAACTAGCCACTCATGTTCACCATTACGTCAACAAAACTAGTGAAGAAATAAGATGAAAAAAAGAAAAGAAAACCAAGCCTTGAACCAGTCTCCTCTCCACCAAACGCTGCCATAAAGCCCCCCTCAAACCCTAGAAAGAGTTCTATTTATAGCCTTAAGTGTCTCCATCCTCGGATTAGATCTAAACCGTTGATTTTCTTCACTGGGACAGTAGGATCGATCCTTCCATAGGTGTAGGATCGATCTGTTACATCAAAATCTTCAATTTCTGGCTACGCCTGAGTTGGATCGATCCTTCCATGGGTGTTGGATCGATCTTGCTTAGTAGGATGGATAGTAGGATCGATCCTACTGAGATCATCTGAAAAGTATGCATTCTGTCAGGTCTGCACGAAGATGGATCGATCCTACTATGGGTGTCAGATCGATCCTTCTTTCCTGAGTATTTACTGTTTTGCCATCCAGACTGCGCCTTCGGTACTAAAATTACCGTAACTTCTTCTAGGAAACTCAGAATCACGAACCGTAAAATTGTCCAGAAACTAGACTTCAAGAACTTTCCAACCATATATGGTATATCATGTGGTTCTTTATGAGCCATAAAATTCTCCAGTAACTAATCTTTCAAATTGATCAATGTAATCTTTTCAGCTTCTTTGCTCCTTTTTCCTGAATTTTCCAAACAAATATGTGAAGCAACATATAGATATAAAAATAGAAATAAAGATGTTGATTAAGGATAATAATCTAGCAATTGAGATGGTTATAAAACTATTTAGAGTGCACTTTCATGCACTCATCAGGGATCAACCCATCGCCCATGCCCTATTCTTATGCATCTAATACACAAACAAAATACATGCTATGATCATGCGCAGGTAAGAAGTAAGCAAGAAACAGTATGATAAAATAACAAACAAGTCCAATTGGATTGCTGCAGCGATACCACCGACTGCTACCAGCCAATTCGCAGCGGGTCCCAACATTACGACCCCTGCAATGGAAAGCAACCCCGAAAACTCAGATGAATATAAATAATATAATATTATATGTTTAGAACATATAATATTATTTAAACATTAAAATCCTCTAATTAAAGCTAAGTGACCTCGTCAATCTGACGTCCTATTCGAGCTCCAACTTAGACAAATGCAGGAAAATATACTGGGATCAACATATCCAAAATCAGGAAACATCCGACGGCTCGATTACCGAAAAAATGCTAATCAAAACTGTTAACTTCACTAATTACCTTTAATTGCTGCAACGCAGCCCATTCGTAGGAACATCATAACAATTTATAGAATAATCCAAAAATTATGGAACCGGTTGGCTCTGAGAGTAGACTCAATGATCTACAACTCTCATGTTCATCATAAATCAAGATCATGTATTTACAGACCAGAAAACACGCGATAAGCCGGCTGTTCTTCAAGAACAGAGAAACCTGAAAATCCGAGTTTAAACAAGCTAAAATCCTACTAAAAACTCAATCAAATCATATGAAACTCAAACTACAACAACACCAAGAACACCTAAATCTGCCGGCTAGATTAAGAGAAAACCCCTAAACAAACTCATATAGGTAGAAACTTACCAAGCTACACAAATCTCGGCTGAATCCCCGCTGTACGAGCACCAAACCGGCTTCAAACTAAGCCAAGGATCTTCCTCTCACTGCCACGAATCCAACGAGCCATCAAACACTCAAAACGATGACCGGAGGAGGGAGAACGGAGGGGAAGAAGGAGAAGAGAAACAAACCGAAAAAACAGATGAGGACTCGAGCTACTTATAGGCTCGAGTCCGATCGGTCGGACTGGGCCGGGTTAAGTCAGTTCACATCTTTATTTGAACACGTCGGCCGCACCGACCACTGACACAGGTTCGATCGGTCGCTTCTGGGAGCCCAGGAGCGACCGATCGCAAACGGGCCACCAGCTGCCCTAAAACCAAGCTTCTGTGTGCCCGACCTTAGATCTTTCAATCCCAAGCCCCCTTAGGGTTCTACCAAACACTTAAATCAAACATAGTGTTTGTGTGTGCACCACGCGGGTGTGAAACAAACCGATAAGACGCAATTTACAAAATTGCCCTTGCGGTCTACAACGAGCTACGAGCCCGACCCAAGCGGTCGACCTAGGAGTAGAGGTACAGGTCCTCACATCCTAATACCCTTAAAGGAAAACTTGTCCCTAGATTTGATAAAGGTAGGGCTCAAAAACAGAAAAGCAGCTACACTAGAAGGCAGGACAAGAGGTACCTCGAGAAGGAAACGAGTGCGGATACTCCTGTCGCATGCGCGCTTCACACTCCCAGATCATCTCCTCGACACCTCTGTGCCTCCACAGTACCTTGACCAAGGGAATCGTCTTGCCCCGCAAGACCTGATCCCTCCAGTCAAATACCGGAACTGGTTGCTCAACGAACGTCGTGTTTGTCTCAAGTTCGATGTCATCCACCCTGATGACATGAGACGGGTCCGGGTGATACTTCCTCAGCATCGACACGTGGAAAGTCGGATGCACAACTGACATGTGCTGAGGAAGATCCAGGCGGTAGGCTACCTCGCCAATCCTCTCTAGGATCTCGAACGACCCGATGAACCTCGGCGCCAACTTACCACCTCTGCCAAACCTGACTGACCCTCTGTATGGTGATGCTCGCAAGACCACTCTGTCGCCGACTGCAAACTCTAACGGTCGTCGCCTCTGATCTGCATAAGTCTCTGCCTGATCTGCACTAGCCTCTCTGACAACCGTCTGACAATGTCTGGACCGGTGAGTGGTGCCTTTCCAACCTCTGTCCAGCATACTGGGGAACGACACGACCTACTGTACAACGTCTCAAAAGGTGCTACTCCATGATTGAAATGGTAGCTGTTGTTGTAGGCGAACTCCACCAAGGGAACGTGCTCCTTCCAGCTACCACAGGCATCGAGGACACATGCTCTCAGCATGTGATGTCGCTCAAATGTGTCACGCACAGCAGTCGCGGTGCAGTACAACATAAGAGAGGTCGAATCCCATATAGAGACAAGCAGGAAAGATCCAGAAACACAGATAACAATGAATTGAAAACAATGAAGAAAGCTAACTAAATTAAATTAGATCAAAGGATTAATGATAATGTAATGTTAACTAAAGAAATCAGGCTTTTGATAAGGCTAGGCTTCAGGAATCACTTCACTCGGATTTAGGTTCTTCTCTTCTCAATGGTTCATATGGTACTCAGTTAAGGGATTCACATCCCAATCACCTTAACCGGAAGATATAGAATTATGAATCTAATAAAATATATAAATGTCTCTTCCTATGATTGGTTCTTCCTTTTTATGGTTCTAACTTCATCCAACCAAACCTAAGAATACACAATACCGGCTGTCACTACAGGCAACGCGCAGCAAAAGTTCATCGGGACAAAGCCCTAACTCTAACCGGATCTCTAAGAATACACAATACCAACTCTCACAATCGGCAATGCATAGCAAAGATCTCACGGGATAGAGCCCCAACCTTGTCTTACCAGATCCCTAAGAATACACAATATCAGCTGTCACTATGGGCAATGCATAGCAAAGGTCTCACGAGACTCGGTAGGAGGATCAAAGAAGATAACTATGGGATCACAATATCATAAAAGAAGCATGACTGGATTTATAATAATGTTTAACCACAAAGCAATCTGTAAAGATCCAATACATAAAAAGAATTTAACAATAAAGATTAAAAACATGAACCATTGTTGGAGAAGAAGCCCTAGTCCTCGCTAGATCATCCGTCCGCCATGCCCGTGGATTACTCGGCCATGGATGGAGATTCCTTCATCTTCTTCCCTTAGGAAATGTCCAGAAAGAGCCTCCAAAAACGTCCAAGAAGTCCCCCTCAAACCCTAGAAAGAGTCCTATTTATAGTCCCAAAGTCTCTCCATCAACGGATTTGATCTAAACCGTTGATTTAATTCACTGGGAACGTCCGATCGATCCTCCTCGGGATGTTGGATCGATCGGTCTCATTAAAATCTTCAACTTCTATGTACGCCCGTGTCCGATCGATCGAACTATGGGCACTGGATCGATCGGATGCGTAAAAATCCACCTTCTTTGGCTATTTTTGAGTCCGATCGATCCAACTATAGGTGCCGGATCGATCGGACCCCTTAAGATGGATGGATGGATCGATCGGACCATGTTTAGCCAAAAAACACATGTTCTGTCACGATTCTGCGTGGTCCGATCGATCGGCGGATCGCTCGGACTTCCAGCTTATTTTCTGTTCTGCAATTCAGACTGCGCCATCGGTACTAAAATTGCCGTAACTTCCTCTTGAAAACTCGGAATCACGAACCGTAAAATTCTCCAAAATCTAGACTTCAAGAGCTTTCCAACCATATATGGCACATCATCTGGTTCTTCATGAGCAGGTACAGATTAATTTTTGAATTTGATCCATATACTCTTTTCAGCTTCTTTTAGCTTCAATTTCCTGCATTTTCCAAACAACTATGTGAAGCATATAAAAGTATAAAAATAGTGCTAAAGAAGTTGATTAAGGGTGAAGATATAGCAATTGAGATGGTTTTAAGGTTGTTCAGAGTGCACTTTCATGCACTCATCACACCCCCAACCAGCTTATTGCTAGTCTCTAGCAATTCAAAGCGTATAGAATATAATTAAGCACACTAATAGTTCAAGGATGTAGACATGCATGATAAAAATTCTACCCTATCAAGTCAATAGTGTTTTATGCAGTACAGAGTATGGAAACTTCTTATACTCATACACATACTACCAACACATGAAATCAACTTCTACACATCAAAATATGCTAATCACCATCCAGAAGAACACATGTGACGTGACAAATAAATGTTACGTGCAAAAGCAACTTCTACCCACCATAGGCCAAACACACTACTATCTTCATGACCAATCATCCAACCCTCGCACCTTAAGTATAGCATGCTCTTTCTTTCTCTTTTTTTTTTCTTTTCAACTATCAGACACTTTGCCTTTTTACGCGAGCACTCTCCGCTTCTTGAGGCGCAGAGACCCGGTTACTTAGCAAAACACTTAATAGTTTTTTTTTTATAGCTATAAGTAGCTCTACCTTTTTACGCGAGCTCCCTGCTTCCTGAGGCAAGAACACCCGGTTACTCAGTAGATCACTTAATAGTTGTTTAGGCACAGCGTGAACAAGCTCCAGAACTTTTTCTCTCTTTTTTTTTTTTTTCTGCATGCAATACTCAACACTAGCTAATGCTGAAATCATGGTCTAGATTGACAATAGCATGCTCATTCCTCTAGTGAGTATAATTACCACTGCACATAAAGTATTCGTGTGTGGATCACATGATGTTATACTTTCAGGTTATCACGCATACCATCAATGTATTCGTCAATCCATATGAAAGCAACATGCATAATAAGCATAAAAATTTCAGCTCATGTATAATTTCTAGTAACATAATCAATTCAACACTATTAAACTCAATAAGGTAGAATGCATGAGGTCATGCATGCCTACACCCCCCAACCTGAAATTCACATTGTCCTCAATGTGTGCTAATCATGTAAATAAGCAGAAGGGTGTTGGCTGAATTTTCATATATGACAGAACTAAGAATAGGAAATCGAAATAGGAGCGAGGCCACCTGATAGAATAGCTGAAATCTTGCACAGGGCTCCTCATGGTGGCCGAAATCTTCATCCCAATGATGGCTGGCCAAAATCTCCAACGGAAGGCAGGGACTGCTCGAGCACCTAAAAACAAAAGCAAAATGACCGAACACAAAAGCAAACATGCAAGCACACAATATAAAAATAACTCAAGCATTCTCAAGCATACAAGAAAGCAAATCGAGCAAGCTAAACTACTGTATACAAAATAAGGATTTTTAACCGCGCCCTTGGCGGCCGTGCCCTAGCACGATGATATGCAAAATCAATAAGTGCCAGGACATGAAGGGTTAACCTTAGTAGGATCACCAAGGGTAATTCACCATTTGAATCCAAGTGGCACATTACAAATGGAAGAACTAGCTTTTGCATTCTAACACCAATAAACAAGGTAGCTAGATCTCTCAAATAGAAATATGTATCATCATTGTGTTCAAGCGTCAGTAACTCATTCAATGACCTATCAATAATGTCATCATTGTTCTCAAGTGTCTGTGACTCATCCAATGACCTATCAATAATGCCATCATGCTCGTGGTCAAGGATGGTAAGATCACAAAATCTGAAATAAATCCGTCGAAGTTTAAAAATATCTATCAAGGTCATGTTCTTCCTAACTATCCAAGGAGATGAAATAAACACTGGAAATATACCTCGCGGCTTAGAAGGAATGACTTGAAGTTCAGCCGATGGAGGTTCAACGAATACCTGGTCGTGGTGGTCTTGGAAATCTTCTATATCTTCCTCGTTGCTGGCCGGCCCATACTGGAGTACTTCGTCTTCTTCCATATGATGTGTCCATCCGATTTTGTGCACGTTAAAAGATGTGATTACATCGCATAGTTGGCGTGCTTTCTCCTCGTTCTTCATAAGTAACTGCAGAATGAAAGAGTCAAAATTAGACATGGTTTTAGCCTCCTTAAGTAAGTTCAAAATCTCTGCCACAGAAAGTTGAGGAGAAACATGTGCGTTGGCAGCATCAGGGACATGAACATGTGCATTACTAACATTGGAATCATGAGCATATGCATAGTGAATATTAGTGTCATGAACATGCGTATGAGAGCTAAAATCATGTGCATATGCATCACACACATTAGAATCAATAGCTTGTGCATCAATAGGACTAGAATTTTGAACATGCGCACTAGCACTATAGTCATGAGCATATGCATCATCAACATGAACATCTTGAGTATGTGCACCACAAGCATTAAAATCATAGACGTCTGCATCAGAAGCACTAAAGTCATTGACACATGCATCATACATGTTAGGCTCATCAACATGCACATCATGGGAAGTAGCAACATAAGTATCATGCACATCATCATAAGCACTAGGATAAGAGTAGAAAGGCTCATTGTGTTGCAGATAGCTGTTGGGCGTTGAGGCGACATTGGGATACTTGTAGAATTTGGCAGTGGTATGGCCATGATAATCATCCCAGGTCCCCGGAACTGTCTGTGTATGAGTCGTCTCAACAAGCTCATCCAAGTGCTGCATAGCTTCATCAGGATCAATCTGCAAAAACTCACCCCTGCATCTTGTTTCAAGAATTTGACGTTCATGCTCAGTTAATCCATAATAAAAATAGCTAACTAAACGCCAATTAGGATAACCATGTGGAGTGCATGAAGCTATTAAACAGTTAAATCGCTGCCATGCATCACATAATGTCTCATCATCCTTTTGTGCAAAAGATGAAATCTTTGTTTTCAATGCGTTACTCATATAAGTAGAACGATACTCGTTGACAGAAACATGACTCGTTCTATTCTCTTCTCGCAATTCGTATATGCTTTTCATACGAACTGTTGTTTGAGACATTCCATCTCTCGACTTCATAGAACATGATCTCAAATAGTATTAATATAATTCATTTTCCATCCTCTTCTTTTTTTTTCAGTTTTTTTTTTGTTAGTTTTTTTTTAGCAAGTAAAAATAAAACGAAAAATCAACATAAAACTAAAAAGAAAATAAAGAAAACTAAGGAAAAAGAAATAAAAATCCAAAGAAAAGGGAACAAAGTTACCGCCTTCGATGTCTTCAATCATCGTAATCTGATAATTCTGGCACTTTTCTGAACCGTCTCCCCGGCAACGGCGCCAATTTTTGATGTCGCTCAAATGTGTCACGCATAGCGGTCGCGGTGCAGTACAACATAAGAGAGGTCGAATCCCACAGAGAGACAAGCAGGAAAGATCCAGAAACACAGATAACAATGAAGAAAGCTAACTAAATTAAATTAGATCAAAGGATTAATGATAATGTAATGTTAACTAAAGAAATCAGGCTTTTGATAAGGCTAGGCTTCAGGAATCACTTCACTCGGATTTAGGTTCTTCTCTTCTCAATTGTTCATATGGTACTCAGTTAAGGGATTCACATCCCAATCACCTTAACCGGAAGATATAGAATTATGAATCTGATAAAATATATAAATGTCTCTTCCTATGATTGGGTTTTCCTTTTTATGGTTCTAACTTCATCCAACCAAACCTAAGAATACACGATACCGGCTGTCACTACAGGCAACGCGCAGCAAAAGTTCATCGGGACAAAGCCCTAACTCTCACCGGATCTCTAAGAATACACAATACCAACTCTCACAATCGGCAATGCATAGCAAAGATCTCACGGGATAGAGCCCCAACCTTGTCTTACCAGATCCTCTAAGAATACACAATACCAGCTGTCACTACGGGCAATGCATAGCAAAGGTCTCACGAGACTCGGTAGGAGGATCAAAGGAGATAACTATGGGATCACAATATCATAAAAGAAGCATGACTGGATTTATAATAATGTTTAACCACAAAGCAATCTGTGAAGATCCAATACATAAAAAGAATTTAACAATAAAGATTAAAAACATGAACCATTGTTGGAGAAGAAGCCCTAGTCCTCGCTAGATCATCCGTCCGCCATGCCCGTGGATTACTCGGCCATGGATGGAGATTCCTTCATCTTCTTCCCTTAGGAAACGTCCAGAAAGAGCCTCCAAAAACGTCCAAGAAGTCCCCCTCAAACCCTAGAAAGAGTCATATTTATAGCCCCAAAGTCTCTCCATCAACGGATTTGATCTAAACCGTTGATTTAATTCACTGGGAACGTCCGATCGATCCTCCTCGGGATGTTGGATCGATCGGTCTCATTAAAATCTTCAACTTCTATGTACGCCCGTGTCCGATCGATCGAACTATGGGCACTGGATCGATCAGATGCGTAAAAATCCACCTTCTCTGGCTATTTTTGAGTCTGATCGATCCAACTATAGGTGCCGGATCGATCGAACCCCTTAAGATGGATGGATGGATCGATCGGACCATGTTCAGCCAAAAAACACATGTTCTGTCACGATTCTGCGTGGTCCGATCGATCGGCGGATCGCTCGGACTTCCAGCTTATTTTCTGTTCTGCTATTCAGACTACGCATCGGTACTAAAATTGTCGTAACTTCCTCTAGAAAACTCAGAATCACGAACCGTAAAATTCTCCAGAATCTAGACTTCAAGAGCTATCCAACCATATATGGTACATCATCTGGTTCTTCATGAGAAGGTACAGATTAATTTTTGAAGTTGATCCATATACTCTTTTCAGCTTCTTTTAGCTTCAATTTCCTGCATTTTCCAAAGAACTATGTGAAGCATATAAAAGTATAAAAATAGTGCTAAAGAAGTTGATTAAGGGTGAAGATATAGCAATTGAGATGGTTTTAAGGTTGTTCAGAGTGCACTTTCATGCACTCATCAGCATGTCCTCTAAAATCTTGATCGTCCGCTCTGACTGCCCGTCTGTCTGTGGATGGAATGTCGTGCTGAAAGTCAGGAGTGTGCCAACTGTGTGAGGACCTGTCCCTCCACTCTTGGGTCGACCGTCTGGGTCGGGTCCGTGGCTCGTTATGGACCGCAAGGGAAATTTGGTAAATTACACCTTGTCGGTTTGCTTCACACTCGCGTGTGCACACACTGACCGTGTTGTGTCAATGTTTGATTAGAATGGTTAGGTGGACCCGGGATCGAAGGAAGCTTGGGCTTGTGTTTTAGCCCAAGTCTAGCTTTCTGGGCAAAGGAGATCGATCTTCCCTTGCTAAGGAGATCGATCTTTTAGCGCCAGAAAGTTAAGTCGGTTCGTCATGAAATATCGATCTCTTTTTGAGAAGAGATCGATCTCTCATAAGGCGGTTCGTCTGTCTATAGAACGAACGAAACCCTCTTCTTTGATTTTTTTTCAAATCCGCGTTCTTGAGTTGAGATCCGGCAGGATTTGAAGGAGATTGAGGACGATCCGAGGCTTAGCAGTTGGGATTGAAGCTGCTCTAGTCTAGGTAGGGATTCTACCTACTTGTTTTTTTGGATTTGTAAGGTTTGAGTTTGTTAGTGGTTTGTTTTGCGTAGATTTGATTGTATACATGTTTGTTTTCAATAAAATCTTCGGTTTTGGACTCATGGTCCTTCATACTACCAGATCCTAAAGTTTTGTGTGATTTGGTGGAGTTTTTCGGCGGTATTTCTCGCCGGCGATCCGCCGGCGAACCCATTCGGATCGATCTTTCTTGACGAAAGATTGATCATTTGTGGGACGTCATACCCAGCCCGATCGGGATCAATCCTTCTGTTAGAGAAGATCCATCCTTGCTTAGCTGGCATGGGCGGGGTCCGAGTCACGAAGAAGATCGATTCTTCTGGTGGAGAAGATCGATCCTTATCAGTTGACTGGGACGAGGTTTCCCAAGCACTAAGAAGATCAATCTTCTCCGGTAGAGAGATCGATCTATTTGGTGGCTGAGAGGCGTTTTCAATGGGTTTGCCCGCGGGGCTTCGCGTAAGCGGTTTTCTTTACCGTTTTATAATTGGTACATATCCTTGAGCATGTTAGGCCCATAATGAGGGGTAGTTGTGTACCGGGAGAGTGACGACTCCTGGGATGTTTAGATAGCATGTTGTACTGTTAGTCTTCTTTGTCGAGGTTGCTTACCGTAACTTGCTGTCTTTTGGTGATTGGCTGCAGTTGGTGGGGTTACCACTGTAGCAGCTCCTTGGCCTATTTTACTGTTCACCACCCCGGGGCGGCAGGGTGTCAAGCCCAGACCTTGTTTATTTAATCGTCACATATGTTGCATGCTTATCTGCTTTCCAGCGTATGTGCATAGCATGCATCTGGTTGTGCATTAGTTGCATAAGGTTAGGGCGTGGGCGATTTGGTGGGTCGCCGTCCCGAGGCTTGGAAGCTCGGATTTAGCCCTAGGACCGAGGTTGGGTAGCTTGGTCCAGGTTTGATTGGTGGTGTTCAGTCGATTTCGATGATAGGCGTAGATGACTCGAACACCTATTGATTGATGATTGTAGAGGTCGTGTCGGCCTCGAGTTGGGTTTTGAGGTGTTGCCAGTGTCCAGTTGTGATGACTCTTGAGTAGAGACACGCCTACTCAGCGGTGCCATTTTCTTCCAGCAGTGTCGGTTTCTTGCTTGTGAGTCAGCCTTAAGAATAGGAACCTCGATGAAGCTAAACAACACAAGCACAAGCGGTTGCATTTAATTTAGTTGAACATTCTTCCTAATATCTAACAATCTCTGAAACACAGTAAATCATTAAACCCTTGTTGCTTCGCAGATTAGAGGGATCAAACAATTACGGATTTGATATCCAACCTAGCAGTAAATTGCAAAGAATAATAAACTAGTAGGCCTCCTAACAATTAAACAAGACAATCATGAATATAATTACAGAAAAACATTCAATACCCAAATATGAATTGAACAATTAAAATAGATTATATCTCACAGTTGATGGATTCCGAGGTTTCAGTTTCCTCAACCAAGAATTAAGGTTTAGCCACGCAAGGCCATCAAGAACAATCATTTAAAGAAGAAAGAAGAGCCCTAGAAATATCAAAGAAATAGAAAGTAGCAGCCAAAAATCCTCTAGAATTCGACCCCTTAATCCCTCAAAAAAATCCTATTTATAGCCCATAAGTTTCCTATCCTCAGATTAGATTTGAGCCTTTATTCTGTAAAGTCGGTTAACAAAGATCGATCTTTATGTAAAAAGATCGATCTTTTCTTCCCAGATTATGGATGCGCCCTGACTAAGATCGATCTCTTTTGTAAAGAAGATCGATCTCTTTATTCCGGATTTCATATTCATGCTCGCGGTCGATCCTCGCATCGACCCTGAGAAAGTATATTTTTGACAGAGACTGACGGTCGATGCGGCAGTCGATGTAACGGTCGACCGTGGGTCTTTTTTATCTCTGGGTGCATAAAGGATCAATCGTTTATGGAAAGAAGATCCATCTTTTATTTTCTGCATATTTCTTCTGCTATTCTGCCCTGCACTAGTTGTAGTAAAAGCACTGTAACTTTCTCTAGGAAGCTCCAAATCATGAACCGTAAAATTCTCCAGAAACTAGACTTCCATAGGTTTTTAATCAAATATGGAACTTCATCTGGTTCTTCCCGAGTAGATACAGTTTAATCTTTGAAGCTAACCCATCTTCTTTGCAATCTTCTTCGTACCTTCTGGCTTTGATTTCCTTGATGCAATAAACCAGAATCTCTAAAAACTCAAAACATGAAAGTTGTAGAGATCTTTCTTCCTGTTCTATGGCATCTTGAATTATCCCAATCAGAGCTTGGATGGAAAAATTATGCTCAGAGTACGAACTGCTGTCAAAACTGTCCACAATTGTCCATTTGGCTTCGTTTCACACTCAAGGTCTCCAATTGCATTCTAAACCAAAATATAAGAGTAATGAGTATATTTAGGTACCAAATAAGTACAGAAGACTAGGCATTGTGGGATAAAAATATGATATTATACATTCTCATCAAATTCCTCCACACTTAACCTTTGCTCGTCCTCGGACAAAACTAAAATGCTACTCACTTAAAATATCAAGGTTGCAACGCCATGAACAAAGAACAACCGAGCTCTTCAAAACTCAGAACAAATCATGAACAAACATTCCTGAATGGCTTAAAATCAATCGGTAGGCATTTTCACTTGAATATGGAGCAAACCAACTAAGTAGACCCTCACGGAAATTAACATTCAACTCTCATGTATTTGAAGGGTATGTGTTTCACTCAAATTCATTCCAATGAAATTGATCTACCATAAGCTTGCATATCTTCTTATTCTCCACCACTAGAATCACATGCATAACATGGATCAGAAGGACTTTCAAAGGTTGTAAAGGGGTTTAGGATCAAGGTGAGAAATATTTGAGAATGTAGCTCAAAAACCAACTGAACTAATGCAGCAAAAATGCATCAACTAGATATGTATAACCGATTAGTCCATTCAACAACTTTCTTCAATTTCGCTACAAAATACTAAAACCATGTAACATTCCCGCATTGGCAAAGGAATTGTTCAAACGAATTCCTTTTAATTGCAGCAGGGAATAATCTTTTGCAAGAACTTTCACCTTTGTAGAAACCATACATAAACATACCCCTTTCTTGGAGTATTAGGAGGATTCATAAACATGTTTTGTAACATGAGAAACAGTGTCCTCCACTTCCTTTCTTCTTCTTTTGTTCTTCTTTTTTTTTCAAACAAAACAACATACTCACGAATTGAGTATGAAAATATACTCCACTTCACCAAACATAGCCATACCACAATTCCAAACACCCCCACACTTGAAACTTGCACACCCACACATATCATAATGATGATCAATGCTCCACTAGTCCTATGGCTTGGGTATCGGCATTATTTTTCAGGTTTAAAGCTTGTAATATGGGTTAACAATGAAGTCAATAAAGCTCAAAGGCGTTTAGCAAAAGGAAAAATTACTTACAAGGTAGGCTATTTGGCTTACATAGCTTATAACAAAGATGGCCTTAATCATATTCATGTATGCATGTGTCAATGTGGCCTTAAATAGAATCAAAGTAAGTTCTAGAGAAACAAATCCATGGAAGAATATCTCTTATGAAAGAAAATAGTGAGACTGATATGAATGTGTCAGTCTAAAGGCTCAAAATCTCACCAGCTTTTGTCTACTCATTTAGTAACTACCATCTCTAGGAAAATAACTCAACTAATTAATTCCAAGTCATAAGATTACTCATTCAATCATGTTATGAATATGTCAAGCTTAATTAACTCTTGCTCATGGCATATGCAACCTAAATCTCCTCCCCCACACTTGAAATTGACATTGTCTCCAATGTAAGGTGAAATGCAAAGAAAAGGTAAAACTAACTAAAATATAAATGCGAAAATAAAAAGAGAAAGGAACGAACTCCCCTTGGATTGCCTCCCAAGCAGGGCCTTTGTTTATTATCATTGGCTCGACTTCAAGCGTCCTTCTTTAATCAGTCTAAATCGGATCCTCAAGTTCCAATTTGTCCACATTTTCTATTTGAATGCCTTCGTAGTAAGGTTTAAGTCTATGACCATTTATCGTAAACTTTTTGGAAGTGGCTAAAATTTGAATTTCAACTGCACTATGAGAAAAAACATTAGTAACGATAAAAGGACCAATCCAACGAGAACACAACTTATTTGGAAACAAACGCAAGCGTGATTGGTAGAGAAGGACGTTTTGACCAACTGTAAACTCTTTTCTTGAAATCATCTTGTCATGAAAAGCTTTTGTCTTTTCTTTGTAAATCCTCGCACTCTCATACGCATCATTGTGAATTTTTTCTAATTCTTGTATTTGTAACTTCCGTTGTTCTCCACTTTCATCCATCTTCATGTTGAAGCTTTTGATAGCCCAATAGGTCTTGTGTTCTAACTCAACTGGAAGGTGGCATGGTTTCCCAAACACCGAACGATAAGGTGACATACCAATGGGTGTCTTGTATGCAGTCATATACGCCCATAAAGCATCATCCAAATGCAAACTCCAATCTTTTCGATTTTGATTGTCCGTCTTTGCAATGATGGACTTGATTTCTCGATTTGACACTTCCGTTTGTCTACTAGTTTGTGGATGATAGGCGGTTGATGTCACGCCCCGACCCAGAAAACCCATGAACCTCTACCCCAAATATAGCTCGGCCTACTCAGGCCTGAGGTCTCTGCGACGCGCTTACTGAAAACACTGGTTGAATTACCCCGAATGAACCTCGAGTCCAAGCTCGGCAATCTTGTGAAGATGGAGAATCCTGGAAGCTCTTCAAAATGACAGCTGCACAAACAACAACACGAGGGAAACCTGCTCTCCTGAGCACCCTCAAAACAAAAGAGAGGAGTTCACCACAGACCGGTGAACAACCTCAGCTCTCGACAGCCAGAAGGCGCTCCAAGCCGCAACCTTCAACGAGAGCAAGACAACACCCTCAGGTGTACCCACGACACCTTCCCACGGCCAAAGAAGCACAACTCGGTATGCGACCAACTGACGCAAACCAAGGAAGCCATCGACTCCCAACGTGTCCCCCACGTGGGCGACGGACACCTAGAGGTCTCCAACCTCTAGAAAACGCCCTGACAAGAACAACCAACCCAAGCTCTTGTCCCAAATCGGTGGCTACTCCCAAAGCCACACTCGACTCCAGTCCCAAACCAACACGGCTGCACGGGGACGAGTCACAAGGGAGAACACCCAGCACCACAAGGAAACCACGAGCCGCAAGACACTCCAAACGCTGAAAGCTGAAGCTGCAAGCTGAAATCTAGAAGAAGACGGCTCTGAAACGGGCTGTTGTTGAAGCTGCTCTTTGCCCAGAAGTGCGTGAAACTCCGGGAAGACCGGTCGCTACCTCGTCTCCGGCAAGGCTCTATATGGAATCTGAATTCCCGCGTCTGCCACAGGTACCTGCCCCAGCTGAGACATCAACCCACTGCTCTGCTCCACGCCGTACGTCATGCCCGACTGCTCTGCGGTAAGCGTCTCGCGCCCCTCGATACCAGCACCGTCGGCGGAAAGGCTCCCGGCGGCTAGCACTCGAGCACCCTATGGGTTGCCTCTCAGTCTGGCGGTCCAGGCTACCTCTCAAAGGACTGACACGACGCTGCTACTGCCACGGCTGTCGATGATGCTGAAACCACTGCCTCTACCAACGGCTACCCTGCCGTTCCCTAGAAGGGTAGCCGTTCCCTAGAAGCAGGAACGACAACCCCGTAACTCACCACGACCACCGACCAACAGTCCGGTGTCAACCCTCAAGTCATCTGTCTCAGTATCCAGAGTACAGTCCAGGGCGTCCCCCGCTGTCACTCCAGTATACCAAGCCAGGTGATCCAACCAACCCGCGTGCTACCACACGGTGCGAGTACCAAGAACAGAGGAAGGTACTCCCAACTACACCACCCTCCGAGGGTAGGTGCCAGAGAACAGTACGCGAACTGTTCTCAACACACAACTAACAGTGTCCCTAGTGGCCCAGACAAGCGCCACTACGCATCGCCTCCTGGGAATGCAAGAAAACAACAGCTTCCCAAGCAAGCGATACTCCAGGATGTCCAAAATATTCGGGATCCGGGACACCTCCTTCAATCAGTCCTCTACCGTCGAAGGATGTCCAACATCGTCTCTGAACCCTAGCAGGTTCACCTCTCGAGATTTCGAAAGTACAAAGACGACACACGTCCGATTCCCTACTCGCTCATCTCCAGCACGGGGGGAGATACACTTTCAGGCGAGGGAACGAACAGCGCCGGTGTGAGTGCGCACCTCCCCTTGAGGCGTCACGACACAGCTGAAAACCAAAACACGACAGCAAACAACCTAACTAATGCAAATCACACACATTCGCAAACAGCCATGCAAGGATGTTCTAGACCTAGAACTATCCCACTCCACGCTCAAAATCTCAACCGCAAGCCTAATCCTATCCCTGGGATCTACAACCTGCTCTGATACCATACTGTAATGCCCAGGCCCTCCACTGGGCTCCGGCCCCGCGGGCTCCTGGTCCGATCAGGATCCACCCGAGGGCCCCACCCGACACAATATTGTCCGCTTTTGGCTCACCGCAGAAATCTGGGAAAACTTCCCAGTAGGTCACCCATCCCGGGACCACTCCAGGTCGAGCACGCTTAACCATGGAGTTTTCTGACGGATCACTGCCAGCACGGCTTTAAAACGCGTTGTATCTATTAAGGGCTTACTATATACTTATATCGAACCCCGAACCATACCCAGGCGTTGTGGGATTGCTTACCCGGCTACCCGACTCAGCCCCGCCCTCAAGGCGCAGGCATCTTGTCCCACGGTAGACCCAGCGGGCCTCACAATCGGAGGCGACCAACGATCAGCGAGGATCGCAAAGCAAGGCCAACTAAGCCCAAAACCAACAGAACCAGACCCTCGACCCAAGCGGTCTGACCGGGTTGGAGGTACGGGTCCTCACAGTTGACACCTTGTGGGTCACTTGGTACTTCCTTAGTAAAGCCTCCACTGTCCGATTGCAAAAGCGAGTGCCTCGATCACTTATTAGAGTTCTTGGAATTCGAAACATGGATAAGATGTTAGACTTGATAAAATCTGCAATAACTTTAGAATCATCAGTCCTAGCAACTTTAGCTTCTACCCACTTTGAGACATAATCCACAACAAGCATAATATAAACATAGCCAAAAGATGTAGGGAACAGACCCATGAAATCGATGCCCCAAACATTGAAAATTTCGCAAAATAATATGGGGGTTTGTGGCATCTCAGCAAGCAGAATATAAACATAACCCAAAGATGTAGGGAACACACCTTCTTATTACTTGATCTGCAGAATGCTTCTATAAATATGGGTCATCCCACACATAGTATTTGGCATCACTTTTGAGTTTATCTCTTTGAGCCTTAGATAAATCAAGAGGTAACATATTAGTAATAAAATAATTTATAATATTCGCATACCAAGGTAATGTCACAATTGCGAAGAACAATTGCTCGTTAGGGAATGTTTTCTGTAGATGAAGTTCATCCTCCACATGCACTAAACAACTCAAATGATCGGCAACCCAATTTTTTGTCCCTCTTTTGTCTTTTATCTCCAAATCAAACTCACTCAAGAGAAGTATCCATCTTATTAACCTTGGTTTGGCCTCTTTCTTTGTCATCAAATAACGAAGAGCTGCATGATCAGAATAAACAATGACTTTAGTACCAAGCAAATAAGAATGAAACTTTTCTAAAGCAAAAACCATAGCTAAAAGTTCTTTTTTAGTGGTAGTATAATTTCTCTGGGCATCGTCCAAGGTCATTGAAGCATAATAAATTGCATGAGACGCTTTTTCAATCTTTTGGCCCAAGACAGCGCCCATCGCGTAATCACTTGCGTCGCACATTATCTTGAAAGGAACGTTCCAGTCAGGGGGCTGGATTACTGGGGTCGAAGTCAACAATTCCTTCAGCTTATCAAACGCCTTTTTACATGCTACATCGAATTCAAAAACCGTATCCTTTTGCAATAACTTGCATAGTGGTAGTGCAATTTTGGAGAAGTCCTTGATAAATATTCTGTAAAAACCTACATGTCAAAGAAAAAAATGAACTTCCCGCACACTAGTGGGATAAGGTAAAGATTGAATAACATCAACTTTAGCTTTATCTACCTCAATTCCTTTAGATGAAATTACATGACCCAAAACTATACCTTGCTCAACCATGACATGACATTTCTCAGAATTTACCACAAGGCTAGTTTCTATCCATCTTTGAAGAACAAGTGTAAGGTTATATAAACAATTGTCAAAGGAGTCTCCGTAAACTATGAAATCATGCATAAAGACTTCTATGATATGTTCAATAAAATCTGAAAATATACTAACCATACACCTTTGGAAAGTGGCTGGGGCATTGCAAAGGCCAAAGGGAATGCAACGATATGCAAAAGTTCTAAATGGGCATGTGAACGTCGTCTTTTCTTGATCTTCAGGGGTAATTGCAATCTGAAAATAACCTGAATAACCATCAAGAAAGCAATAATAAGAACGACCAGCTAACCTTTCAAGCATCTGATCAATAAAAGGTAAAGGAAAGTGGTCATTGTGGGTTATAGCATTTAATTTTCTATAATCTATACAAACCCTCCACCCATTCTGAACATGGGTAGGAACTAACTCATCTTTCTGATTTTTCACCACCGTGATTCCAGTCTTTTTAGGCACCACTTGAACTGGGCTAACCCAAGTGCTATCCGAAATAGGAAAGATCACTCCAACTTCAAGAAGTTGGAGGACCTCCTTCTTTACTACATCTATCATGGGTGGGTTCAACCTTCTTTGTGGTTGACGGCAAGGTTTTGCTTCCTCTTCAAGTAAGATACGATGCATGCATGTACTCGGACTGCTTCCCTTGATGTCGGCAATTGTCCAACCAATAGCTGTCTTATGCTTCTTAAGAACCTGCACAAGCTTTTCTTCTTGTGGTGCACTAAGGTTATTGGAGATGATTACCGGTAATACTCCTCCATCTCCAAGGAACACATATTTGACGTGAGTAGGAAGAGGTTTCAGATCTGGAATAGGTGCTTGCAGAACAGAAGGTAAAAATCTCTCACTATAAATAGGTAATGGAGTATAAGAGACGTTACCAGATTGCTGAAATGTTGAAAAATCATTCAGTGTTGCAATAATTTCCTGCAAATTCGTACTCAAGGATAGCTCCGCATTTTCTTTCTCAAGAGACTTACTAATGGCAACTTCCAATTCATCTTTGCCATCAAGTTCAAAAATTTCTTGTGATAAATAATCAATCACATCAATTTGAATACACAAGACCATGATCAGCAGGATATTTCATGGTATCATAAATATTAAACTTAACAGTTTCACCATCAAATCAGCAGGGAAAACTAAATCATTAACTTGCACAAGAATATCCTGAACTACACCTTTATGATAGGCATTAGATCTGTCAGCTAATTGAATCACAACACCAGTTTCATTCAAAGGTCCAAGTTGCAAAGAATAATATAAAGGTGTAGTTCGCAGGGATAGTAAACATACCTGGATCTTTGCACTTCGCAGGGAATTTTCTTTGAATAACTGCAGAAACATTCTCACCTACTCTTACCTTCTCACATCCTTTAAGTTTCTATTTTGTCTTATTTGTATACAATTCTTTCAAGAATTTAGCATAACGAGGTACTTGCTTAATAGCATTTAAAAGTGGAATATTTACCTCGCATCGGTGAAAAGTTTCATATAAATCTTTATTCTGCTCCTCTCTTTTAGATCCTAATAAAGCCTGAGGAAAAGGAGGTACAGGTTTATAATCAGAAAGAGGTGGAAACTTACGCTTAGGTACATCCTCGCCATCAGGGGTATCCTCGTCCGCAACAATGTTTTGCCCTTTTTCTTACTCCGACGATATAGGGGCTTCCTTTAATGGAATATCAACTTCTTTACCACTTCTCAAAATGATTCCACTTGCATTTTCTCTTGGATTTACTACTGTTTAAGAGGGTAATTTTCCCGAACTCTGCGCCTCTAGCTTACTGTAATGCTCTAGTATTACTTTTCTTTATCTTTGATGCTTTTCATTAAATTTTGCACATTGTTTTTAGTAGCATTGTTGAGATCTAAATTCTTAACTTAGAACTACTGCATGATGCTTATTAGATTAATGATTTTATCCTCTATTGTGATTGTGCAGCCTTATTGTTCTCTGATTAAGTGAATTAGAGTAACCAGCTGTCTAGTATAGGATCTATTGTCAAATCTGTTCCTTAGTTGATTTTTAAGCTTGAGTAGGCTTAAAATGCTGATACGTTGGCAATCCTTTGGAGGGTGAGGGACACCTCATGGCTGTTGGGACAGCTCACCCCTTAGTGGTAGTTGCAAGCCTTACTGGCTTAGGTGAGGACCCCCCACGTTTGGGGAGTCACCTTTGGACTTTGGAGTCCTTCTTCCTTTCGTTTGAGGGGAGGTTTGCAGAGAAAAACAGAGTGGATAGCAGCAGAGAGAGGGAAGTGAAGAGAGGAAGCTGTAGAGAGAAAAAGAGGTAAAAGATCACTTCAAAAAGGAATTGAAGGGGGAGACAAGTCTATGTGAGTAATGGGATTCTGGAAATAATCTCTCTGTTTTGATTCATTATAGGAGATTCTTCTTACATATATATACATGGCTGCATGTTTTAAATTTCTGCAAGTATTGCTATTCGTTTAGTGTTGAGTTAGATGTTATGGATATGTTTTGATTTCCTAAAGTGTTATAGACATCATTTGCTACCCTTGGAAGTCCTATATCAGGGGACTTAAATATCTGATTCAGTTGCAATGAGGGTAGACGTCCCTTTACAGCTTCCTTAAGCTGTTCTGTTCACAGCTTCTTTAAAGCTGTTTTGATTCATCATGAGAATGAATTCTGTACAGATTATGCATGTTTATAATTGCGGGTTACTCTGTTTAACTGAAGAGTGAGCACATTCTATCTAGTTAATCTTATCGCAAAGTGTGCGATTGTTTTGATTCAGTTTAGTTTTCATTAATGTTATGAGTGATGCCCAGGGTGAGGTTCAATTTCAGCATTCTTTTACTCACTGGGCTGTTTACCTCATCCCATTTTTCATTATATATTTCAGGAGGTGAAGCTTAACTTACGATTCCAGCACCTTGGCATCATCTTTTATACGAGGAAGATTGGATTTCTTTTTGTGCAAGGATGTTGTTGTAGCTCAGTGCTTACATATGTATAGAAGTTTCAAGACTGTAGATTGTGTATTGCATGGGTTTGTAGGAGAGGGGAGGTCTTATATTAACTCTTTTGTGTAACTGAATTTGGGGGTGCTATTATACTGTTAATCTGTGAGTTTAGAGTATTTTGAACCCCTATGGATCAGTAGTTTCTGCTGTTTTATTTAATCATGTACCCCTTAAACTCTTAGTTTCCTTAAGTTCTTATTGGTATTACTGCAGCTTCGAAATCGATCTCTGAGAGAAAGATGTCTTTTAGCTCTCTCTCTTAATCGAAACTTGGATTTTAGTCCCCATTCTATATTCCTGACCTCCGATCTCTTCTAGACAACTGTTAGCAAATCCACAATTAAATTGAAGCCAAATTCGAATTGTTTTGTCCAGAATTCGGTTCTACTTTCTGTACTGCGCCGTCGGTAGTAAAAACGTGATAACTTTCTCTAGGAAACTCGAAATCCCGAACGGAAAAATTCTCCAGAAACTAGACTCCAAGAGCTTCCCAACCATGTATGTCACTTCTTCTGGTTCGACCTGAGTATGTACAGTTTTACCTGCAAACTTGACCCTTCTGCTCTGGCAGTTCGTCTGACCTCTTTTTATTGTGGTTTCGTTGGGGTTGTGGCGGAGTTCTGTTGGGGTTGTGACACTTACTGATTGCGGTCGCCATATGGCCTATCTAGTGGTCCAAACCTTGAATACTAGCCCACGTTTTTTGTTGAAATTGCAAAGTATTAGTGGCAAGAGATTTAACAATATCTTCTAAAGACATACCAGAATTAGAAGTTGGAATCGGTTGTTGTCTTAGAGGGTATGGCTGCCTATATTGTTTATATTGCTGGCCACTTGGTCGGTTTTGAGTCATGGACTGATTTACTTGCGGGTTCCCATAGCTGAAATTGGGGTGATCCCTCCATCCAAGATTATATGTGTTCAAGTAGGGATCGTATTTCCTTTGCGATTGTCCAGGGAAACTACCAGCTGCATTCACTTGTTCAATGGGTTTCCCTTGAAGAGTTGGGCACATATCGGTTTGATGTCCTACCACTGAATAAATTCCACAAGCCTTCGTTGTTTGCATATTACCTACAACCAATTGACATACAAGAGAAGTTAGACTCGTAATCTGTTGTTCAAGGGATGAAACATTTACCTCATTAACATGTTTTAGTAATGGATAAAGCCTAGTGCTAAATTGCTGAAAATTAGCTGTCATATTTGCAATCAAGTTCCTTACGGCTTCATGAGTTTTGTCCACCAAAGCTCCTTCGCTAGCGGCATCAATTATGTTCCTGTCTATGGGTAGAAGGCCCTCATAAAAATATTGGATAAGTAATTGCTCACTAATTTGATGATGGGGACAACTTGCACAAAGTTTCTTGAAACATTCCCAATACTTATGTAAAGACTCTCCATTGTACTGCCTTACACCACAAATTTCTTTTTGAATGTTCGCCGCTCTTGAAGCTAGAAAATATTTCTCCAAAAACACCCTTTTCATCTCATTCCATGTGATAATACTTCTGGACGGTAGATAATAAAGCCAATCCTTAGCCGAATCCTTCAAAGAAAATGGGAAAGCTCTCAACTTAATTTTATCTTCAGTCACCCCCGTGGGTTTCATATTTGTGCATAAAACATGAAGCTCTTTTAAATGCTTGTGAGGATCTTCACCTACAAGACCATGAAAAGTGGGTAAGAGATGTATTAGTCCAGATTTCAATTCAAAAGTAGTAGTTGCATCCAAAGTAGGGAAAGTAATGCATAAAGGTTGTTGATTCGAATCATAGGCGGCAAGCTCTTTCAAAGTTCGATTTCCGGCCATGACTTCTTCCTCTTCTAATTCCGAATCACTAGCAAATAGATGATCAAGAGTCAAATTGTTGTCCTAAGAGTTTCTCCGAGCTTCCCTCCTTAACCTATGCAAAGTTCTTTCTATCTCTGGATCGTACTGCAAATCGTCTTGATTAAAAGATCGGGTTATACTCATAAACAATCAAGAAGACTCCGATGAACTGAGAAAAACAAATCAAGAAAATGTATAGAGTAATCTAAATAAATAAAAATTCTATCCTAAAGCACAAATAAACGAAATAATTTTTTTTTTTCGAAATAAAGATCCCAATAAGCATGAAATTCAACTAGAATCACTCCCCGGCAACGGCGCCAAAATTTGATGTGATGTCGTAAGTAAACAAAAATAAAACCAATACTTTTTAAAATAAATGTAGTAGTGCGAGTACGAGTCGATCCCTCGAGGAGTATCTAGTCTAAGTTTTGTGCTATGTGAACAAAAATGGGGGGTTTTGAGTAAAGCAAAAACAAATAAGAAATAATTTAAATTGAAGAATCATAATTAATCAAGAGAACAAACCTTTGTCTAAGATAACATCCACCATCAGAATCTTTATAACTGATCATTGATGTAAGTATATATCAATCCACACCTTCAATATTCACCGTTCAAATTAAATTCGAATCTCATCTCAATCATAGTTAATTAGAAACAAGCGATCCAATCAACCCTAACCACTAAACAACCTAAGAGAAGCGCTGTAGATTTAATCTAGTAGCACCCTTAAGAATAGGGAGATCGATGAAGCTAAATAAAACGAGCACAAGTGGTTGCATTTAATTTAGTTGAACATTCTTCCTAAGATCTAACAATCTCTGAAACACAGTAAATCATTAAACCCTAGTTGCTTCGCAGATTAGAGGAATCAAACAATTACGGATTTGATATCCAATCAAGCAGTAGATTACAATGAATAATAAACTAGTAGGTATCCTAGCAATTAAACAAGACAAACATGAATATAATCACAAAAAAACATTCAATACCCAATAATGAATTGAACAATAGAAATAGATTAGATCTCACAGTTCATGGATTCCGAGGTTTCAGTTTCCTCGACCAAGAATTAAGGTTTAGCCACGCAAGGCCATCAATAACAATCCTTTAAAGAAGAAAGAAGAATCCTAGAAATATCAAACAAATAGAAAGTAGCAGCCAATAAAGTATCGATCTTTTATGGAAAGAAGATCGATTTTTTATTTTCTGCATATTTCTTCTACTATTCTGCCCCTCTATTGGTTGTAGTAAAAGCACTGTAACTTTCTCTAGGAAGCTCGAAATCATGAATCATAAAATTCCCAACAAACTAGACTTCCGGTACTTTTGAATCATATATGGAGCTTCATCTGGTTCTTCCTAAGTAGGTACAGGTTAATCTTTGAAGCTGACCCATCTTCTTTGCAATCTTCTTCGTACGTTCTGGCTTCGATTTCCTTGATGCAATAAATCAGAATCTTTAAAAACTCAAAACATGAACGTTGTAGAACTCTTTCTTCCTATTCTATGGAATCTTGAATCATCCCAATCAGAGCTTGGATCGAAACGTTATGCTCAGATTACAAACTGCAGACAAAACTGTCCAGAATTGTCCATTTGGCTTCGTTTCGCACTCAAGGTCTCCAATTGCATCCTAAACCAAAATATAAGAGTAATGAGTATATTTAGGTACCAAATAAGCACATAAGGCTAGGTATTGTGGGATAAAAATATGACATTATACATTCTCATCACTGGGCGTGACCCGTCATGTGACCAACTCGGCTGGAATATCATGTTTGTGGACCTCAGGGACACGCGATGGGGTTATAGGGCCCCTGTGTACACCCAGGCCTTGCTAGAGGACGACACTATTGCGTTTTCCTCTTCCTTCTATGTGTTGCAGTGTAGTTTCCCTGTTGAGCTTAGTTGCTCACTTCTACCCGGGTTGCGTTTTGCAGGTGCAGGCGTTAGCTCCTCTTCGGTGGCCCCTGCCGGGCAATTGGTCGATGGTATGGCGGCGCCTAGCGGAGTTTGAGGAGTGGTGATCTGTCTTTCCCAGAACCTTTGTATAGTTAGCCTCTTACGAGAGAGTATAAATGTCTATACTTGATCTTTCCCTCTTCGAGGTTTTGTATATTATATTTTGGGATTTGATATCTTTAACCTTGAGGTTTCTTAAATCTTTAATTTGTAATTGAGGGTGTTTGATGAACTGTTTAGGGAGACCATCAGGTTAGAGGTAACCTTCGTCAAATTTTTTCACAGTTTGTTAGGTTTCGGTTCGCGTCGCCTGGCCCAGTTGGCCTTTCGCAGGTCAAGGCGTGACAACTTGGTATCAGAGCTTAGGCTATGGGTCCCATGGTTAGGATCAGGATTCGGTTGAGATTGAACATGGGATGGGTTAGTTCTATGTCTAGAACAACCGTGCATGCTCTTCTGTGATGTGTTATGCTTTTTACTTTTTCGATGTGTTGTTTGTTTTGCCGTTTCTGACGAGTGGACGCTCGTTTGTCGTTGGTGATTGCGCAGATGTCGGGAGCACGAGACCGGCTTTTGGATGTTGGTCAGGGCGGGGCACGACCCGGTCGCCCCGCCCGACCAAGCAGGGAGGTCCATGTCAGGGCGGTACGAGTTAGGCGGGCTGCGCAATCACCAGCAACGGTTTCGGTCGCACGGGAGGAGGCTTTTCTCAGTGAGGAGAGGGTCCTTGCCCCTGTCGACGGGTGGGCCGCGGTGGCTGTCATGATGGATTTCTAGTGGTTGAACCCGTCTAGGTTCAGTGGTGAGACTGGAGATCCGACTACAGCAAACGGCTGGCTTAGGGGAGTCACGCGCGTCCTCGACGCTCTCTTTATCGAGGATGACCGGATCCGGGTCACCCTCATGGCATTTTTGTTTGACGGAGACGCTCTTGACTATTGGTGCACCGCCCAACACACTAGTGACGGAGATGAGTGATAAGTCACTAATTATTCCTAATTAAACCCCTTAAATTACCTTTGTTAGGCCTAGAGTAGGTGTATTTGATATCATGTTGCTTGATTTCAGGTTTAATCATGGTTTGAGAAGAGATACAAGAAATTCGGCTAAAATGAAGAAAAATACAGCTTCATCGACCATTGGGAAAATATTCGCCAGATATTCTCTGAAACTCGAAATATTCTGAAATTTTGGGACAATGTAGAAGGCTCAGAGATCTACAATGTTGCTGTTGGACACATTGCGAGATTCCTGATGGTATGATGACAGTTTGAAGAATAGATGAAGATTTACAGGCTGGAAAGCTGCTCCGTCGATGCTGAAGAGGATATTCGCCAAATATTTTACATTAATCAGAATATTATGAAATAAAGTGGAGATGACAGAAGACTTCCAGATCTAGCACTTTTCTGTTGAAGACTTTCCCAGATTCCGTACAGATTGGCTTCAGAGTTGATTACAAATCGGAATTCCGAGTAGAAGTTGAAGAATATGGAAGCTGATGACGTGGCAGTTATTAACCCAGTCAAACTGGGAAGTCCGATCGATCGGTTTGAGTCCGATCGATCGCTCCGGTGACGTTAGCGACCCGGAAATTAGGGAAATTAGAGTTTAACCTCTGTTAGGACTCCTAATTTGCAGGTTGAGGGTTTCTAATATAAAAAGGGGTCTTCCAGCCGAAAAATATCATCTTTTGGAGCACTTTTGGAGGAGAAGGTGAGGGTTTTGAAGACGGCGATCTTTCTGCGGGGATCGACGGCTTCATCTTCTACACCTATGGCTGATTTCCAAGAGATGAGTGGCTAGTTTTCTTGTTCTTAGGAATACCATGAAACCCTAGTGTAACTTTTAATCTTTCATAGTTGGATTTTTGTGAACTTCTCTAAGTATAATCTCATGAATATGATTTTAATGATTATAGAGTTGAAGGAACAGAGTTTCGTTGACGTATTATTAGTCCTACATGATGGTTGTACTTGAGTGTAGAGATTCATGAGATAGTTTGCATGTGGTTTGTGATTTACTTTTGAGATAACCTATGCTACGTGAAGATAAGTCATGCTAAGGTCATTAGGAGTAGAATAACTTAAGATAATGGTAGGACCGAAGATGATTTATGCCAAACAAAGATAGGTTATGCCGTAGGGAACATAAAACCTTCTTTTAGGGATTTGTGTGAGCTTGTAGCCATACGATCCATAATACTTAGAGAAGTGATCAAGATGATAACTATGGAAGATTAAGGGTGAAACTAGGGTGGATTGTGTATTTCCTAAAACATCTTTTTCCATCTGATTAAAACCATAATATTTTCTTTTGCTTTCTTAGATAATTTCAGTTAGATCAATCTGTCATTGAAGTGTTTGACTTAGATCAAGAGTTTTGAGAATCGATTTTGGTTTTCCTAGTAATTCCCTGTGGTTCGACTCCGGATTTCACCACTAGTCTACTTAGTAGTATTAGTGATTGAACAAGGATATAAATTTAAGATTTGATTGAGGTTAGCAATGTTTTAACGACGACGTTTGCGAGCGATCAACGAGCCGTTGTGGGAGGAGTTCAAGGTGTTGTTCTTGGACGCGTACTTCCCGGAGAGTACGCATGACGCCCTGTCCCGTGAGTACCAGTCCCTTCTGTAGGGTACTCCCTCTGTTCAGCAGTATGCCACCCGGTTCACACATCTGGTACTGTTTTGTTGGGGCAGTCGTAGCAGATCTGACAGCCAGTGCACGGCAGTTCGAGTGGGGACTTCGGCCAGAGATCAGACGACAGACGTGTTCCCACCACTTCTAGACGTACCCAGCAGTTTTGAACTGCGCCTTAGTAGTGGAGGCACAGTTGCAGGACCAGAGGTGCCGGGCAGTTCTGAAGGTCCAAGAGGGGGGTGAATTGGACTCTTTTCGAAAAACTAGATTAATGGAAAATTCAGATAGAAAAAGATCTAACAGCTTGAATGCTTGGAAACAAAAAGAAACTTAACTACAATAGCATGCAAGCATTAACTGAAGGAAGGGTTAGAGAGATGACTCCGATTTATAGTGGTTCGACCAAACTCTTGGTCTACGTCCACGTCTCTCAAGGCTCTCCTTGAGGTTCCACTACTTGCAAATCCCTTACAAGCTTTTCCTCCAAGCTTCCTGGTGCTTGGTGACCTTACAATCACAGCCACTTGCTGTTTGAACAACTCTCAAAATACTTCTTCACACTTGAAGAAGATTTACAAAGGTTTTAGCTCAAGGAGAATAAGTAGAAATATTTCCTATAACTTGCTCAAATGATCTCAATAATAATGATAAAAATTCTGGCAAGTTTACATCAAGAAAATACTTATAGATGGGCTTCAACCAGCTCAACAAGGAGGTCCAACGGCTCCCTGCAACTCTCCAACGGCTCCCTGCAACTCTCCAACGGCTAGTTTTTTACTCTGCGCGCTGCTGGCGGTCGATCTGTCCATCGTCCGTCACGTATAAAAAACTCAGCCTCTTTGGTCGACGGTCGATCCACGCATCGTCCGTCGCTCTTACGGTCGACCGTGACATCGACCGTCACATCGTCCGTGAGCCTTTGTTGAGAAAGTCCCTTCCCAGGGTTGATGCTCGGATCGACCGTCGCTCCTTGATATTTCTTCATATATGCGCCACGGTCGACCGCCGCATCGACCGTCGCATCGTCCGTCAGTCTCTGTGAAGAAAAATGCTTCTCAGGGTCGATGCACCGATCGACCGTCGCATCTTCACATTCTTCATTAATGCGCCACGGTCGACCGCCGCATTGACCGTCGCATCGTCCGTAAGCCTCTGTCAAGAAAAACGCTTCCAATGGTCGATGCACCGATCGACCGTCGCGTCAATACGCATATAGCCAAGCATGAACCATTCACTACGGTCGATCCATGGATCGACCGCCACATTCCCACGGTCGATCCTTGCATCGACCGTCAGTACGAAAATGACTTAAACATGAATTTTAGATTTCCAATTAAAGGGGTAATAAATATTAAACATATATTTTTATCATTTAATGTATATTGGCATCATCAAAACAAGGTTAGGATCAACAATCTCCCCCTTTTTGAGGATGACAATCCTTTTAAATGTGTGATGATAAAATATTTTGACTCCCCCTCAACCAATGCATCATTTTCTTTCAAAATACGTATTCTAAAGTTGGTTTTCATGATGCACATAAGTCATATATCTTTAAAATGATATTAAAAGTTCCATTCAAGATATGTTGACAAAGTGGTTTGGATTTTGGCATGTTCACTTCTTTTCAATAACAACATTTAAGCTTTCATGAAGTGATTTCATATTGAATTATAACATTGTATTAATACATCATAGCAATATCCAAACACATCTCTATTTCATTCAAAAGATTCCAACATTTCATACAACAAAATCATTTGGAAAACTTGAAATTACAAGACTTTCATTTCAAAAAAAAGGTTTTCCAAAATACAAAAGTAAAGATCTGAAATGTAGAAATGTAGGGCTATTGTTCACATTCATCACATCACACTTTTTCTCCCCCTTTGGCATTATCAAAAAGAGATAAGGAGGATGGGGAATTAGGATCAATCACTAGAGGCTTGCTGAAGGAGTGCCAGGTGGAAATTCATTCTTGATGTAGGTGAAAATCTCGTCAAGTTGTTGAGACATCTTGGCTTGATCTCCGGTGATCATTGCTTTGGAAGTCTTGATGTCCCCTGGACTTAGTTCCATTTTTCCCATTCTAGCTTCGAGATCATCAAGCCTTTGTGCCGTGGTTCGACGAACTCGGCTATTAGAGGCTTCTCCTTGATGTCCTTCAAGTAGAGGCTCTCCCCCTACATTTTCTTCATCATGTTCTTCTTGGGGCTCATCTTCTTCATCTCCACTGACATCAGGCCAACTGAGGCCTAGAGCTCGTTTGGCGGCCTTCATCCTCTTGTAGGTGGACTTGTTGAATGGTTGAGAAAGAGGTTTCCGTTCATCATCGGCTAGGTTTAGGGTTAGGGCTTGGAAAATTGTTGTTAGAAGCCCCCCAAAAGGAAGAGATTGCCTAGCATTTATATTAAGCATCTCCTTGATAAGGAGATAACCTAGGTTAATAGGCTTCTACCGAACCATGCATGAAAGAACATAGGCATGGATGGGTTTTAAATGATCATGATGACCAAGCTTAGGAAATAGGTTTGTTCCTAGGAAATGGGCAAGCTCCCTAAATTTTTGGTGTAGGCTATTTAGCTCTATAGGATTTTTCTCAACAAGTAGGGCCTTAAGGATTGCCTTCCTACCTTGTTTGTCCTTATCAGCTCTATTGAAATCCTCATATGAAGTGAAGTAAATGCACTCTCCTTGATTAGGTGCATTTAGTAACTCATTCAACCAATCTATGGTAATTTTGAATTCATTACCATAGACATAGCTAGTAATAGCTACATAACCTTCATCATCTATATCCTCAGTCATATTGCAATAAAAGTACCTAACCATTTCGGGATATATGTACTGAGGCATTTCTAGGAATTTCTTCCAACCCATATCAGTAAAATATTGTTCAACTACACGTTCCTTCCCTGCAGGCAATTGTAAAGCCCTACCCGAGACAACGAATTTATCCTTAAAATCAGGCCAGGTTTTATACCTCTTCATATCTAGGAAGAAGTAGTCGTCGTAGGAAGGGGTAGGTTGAGGATTTGATGAAGAACCTCCTTGAGCTCCTTTAGCTTTCTATGACCCGGGTGGCTTCTTGGCAGCTGGCTTTTTCCGTTTTGCAACTGGACTTGGTTCCTCAGGTGAAGGAGGACCAACATTCTTGGTCTGAGGCATCTCCAGCTGGTTAGGGTTTTGAGTGGGAAGAGGAGATCGGCTTGAGAGAGAGAGAGGAGGAGGAGTTGCGGACGTTTTGAGGACTTAGGGCACGGTCGAACCAGAGAGGTGAATGAAGGGTGATCGGGAGTTATAAGGGGAGATTGGAGTGGAAAAGACGAAAAAGCCCCTATTTAAGTTGTCAAACGGTCCGTGGCGGTTGACCGTAAGAAGTTGGCGGTCGACCGTCGCGAGCGTTTTGTGTGAAAATAAAAGCCGACGGTCGATCCAAATACTTGGCGGTCGACCGTCGCACACATTTTGTGTAAAAACCATCGCACGGTCGATCCAACGCAGTTTGCGGTTGACCGTGGCACACAAGGGGTTTAAAAACGACATTCCACGGTCGATCCGAGGAGGTTGGCGGTCGACTGTCCAGTGCGAAGGTACGCACGGTCGACCGTCAAGAAGGCTGGATCGACCGTCAGTCCCAGAAAGTGAGTTTTGAAATTCAATTTAAAATCATTTTTAAATCAAAACATCACAAATCTTTGCAAGCACGTGTAACTAAATATTATGAGACAAAAATCACTCATTAATCATGATATTTACTTAATTTACCAAAATTTAGCATTCAAGTTGAATATGGTATGAAAAGCAGTTAAAGAGGTGACCATACCTTTTCCTTTTAACTCCTTTATTTTGGACATCCATTGGACATCCCAAGCTCCCTTAGTAGATAGAGAATTCTGTCTTCACTCAAGGGTTTGGTTAGAATATATGCAATTTGATGTTCGGTGCTAACAAACTCAAGTGCAATATTTGCTTTTTGTGCATGATCACGAAGGAAATGATGTCTAATTTCTATGTGCTTTGTTCTAGAATGCAAGATGGGATTTTTGGATAAGTTTATGGCACTAGTGTTGTCACATCTAATGGGCATTTTGCCTACATGTATGTTGTAATCTTCCAATTGCATTTTCATCCAAAGTAATTGTGCACAATAACTACCCGCCGCAATGTATTCCGCTTCGGCGGTGGATAAAGCAACTGAATTTTGCTTCTTGGAGAACCAAGAAACAAGTGCATGACCAAGAAAGTGACATGTACCACTTGTGCTTTTTCTATCAAGTCTACATCCGGCAAAATCCGCATCGGAGTAGCCAATTAGATCAAAAGATGATCTTCTAGGATACCACAAACCATAATTTTGGGTTCCTATTAGATATCTAAAAATCCTCTTGACCGCAACCAAATGTGATTCCTTAGGACAAGATTGATATCTAGCACAAAGGCAAACACTAAATATGATGTCTGGTCTACTAGCGGTCAAATAGAGTAAAGAACCAATCATCCCTCTATAAAGTGTTTATTCAACTGGTTTTCCATCTTCATCCTTGTCTAGTTTTAGTGTTGTACACATGGGGGTTCTATAAATTTTGGATTCTACAAAATCATATTTCTTGAGTAGGTCTCTAGTATATTTAGCTTGATTAATAAAGATCCCACCTCGAGTTTGAATGATTTGTAAACCAAGAAAATAATTGAGTTCACCCATTAAACTCATCTCAAACTCACTTTGCATGCATGTGGAAAATTCTTCACAAAGTTGAACCAAGAGCAAATCTTTGCCTTTTGATTTGGTAAACAATGTAGTATCAACTTTTCCTCTACAAAAATCATTATCCATCATGAATTTGCTAAGCCTTTCATACCAAGCTCTAGGAGCTTGTTTTAATCCATACAAGGCTTTAGTGAGTTTGAATACATGATCCATCAATTTATAGTCTTCAAAACCGGGGGGTTGTTCAACATAGACTTCTTCTTTTAGTAAACCATTCAAGAAGGCACTCTTAACATCCATTTGATATAATTTGAAATCTTTGTAAGATGCAAAAGCTAGAAGTAGTCTTATTGCCTCAAGTCTAGCTACCAGTGCAAAAGTCTCATCAAAATCAATTCCTTCTTGTTGATTGAAACCTTTTGCAACTAGTCTAGCTTTATTCCTTGTAATTGTTCCCGATTCATCAATTTTGTTTCTAAACACCCATTTAGTACCTATAACGGGATGATCATGAGGTCTAGGTATCAAATTCCAAACTTCATTTCTTTCAAATTGATTCAACTCTTCTTGCATTGCTAGGATCCAATGATCATCCTCTAGTGCTTCCTCTATCGTTTTAGGCTCAATTTGAGATAGGAATGCTAGATTTGCACATGTATTTAATGAAGATCTAGTTTGGATTCCTCTTGATGGTTCACCAATTATCAATTCCTTTGGGTGCGAAGATGCATACTTCCAATCCTTTGGCAACTCATGATGTTGATCACTAGGTATAATCTCAAGGGATTCCTCAAATCTAACATTCAATTCTTCAACATCATTTTGGGTTTCATCCAATAAGTCTTTTGATTTGTCATTTGGGATTTCCTCATCTTTACCATTATTAATTCTACTAGGAATTAAAATCATTTCATCAAATGTCACATGCATTGATTCTTCAACCACCAAAGTCCTTTTATTGAAGATTCTATAACTTTTACTTCTTCCCGAATATCCAAGAAAGACTCCTTCATCGGATCTAGCATCAAATTTTCCAAGACTATCCTTGCCATTGTTCAAGATAAAACATTTGCAACCAAAAGCTCTAAAGTACCCAATATTTGGAATTCTTCCTTTCCAAAGCTCATAAGGGGTTTTCTTCAAAATGGGTCTGAAGGTTACTCTATTTATCACATGGCAAGAAGTATTGATTGCTTCGGCCCAAAAATACTTAGGAAGATTATTCTCACATAATAAAGTTCTAGCCATGTCTTGTAGGGTTCTATTTTTCCTTTCAACAACACCATTTTCTAGATGGGAGTTCTTGAATTCTCCTCCATTATCACTTCTAATGCATGTAATGAGAATACCTTTCTCATTTTGGACTCTTCTACAAAAGTTGGTGAATTCCTCAAAGACTTCATCTTTGTGTGCAAGGAAAATCACCCAAGTGTATCTAGTGTAGTCATCTACTAAAACAAATCCATATGAGCTACCACCTAAGCTAGTTGGTTTAGTAGGCCCAAAAAGGTCCATATGAATGAGTTCTAGTGCTCTTGTGGTAGAAACTACATCTTTAGACTTGAAAGAGGATTTTACTTGTTTTCCTCTTTGACATGCATCACAAATCTTTTCTTTTTCGAATTTGATCTTGGGAAGTCCAAGAACAAGGTCTTTTCGAGAGAGTTTGGAAATTAAATCAATGTGAGCATGTCCAAGTCTTCTATGCCATAATCATGAATTATCATTTCAAGCACTAAGACATAGATCATCATGACAAACAAGATCATTTAAATAAAATGTGTATACATTACCATCACGATGACCTACTAACAAGATTTTATCACTAAGAGCATTCTTAACATAGCATTTTGAATCTTCAAAAATAACTTTGTTACCTTTATCACATAATTGACTAATGCTAAGCAAGTTATGTTTCAAACCTTTGTGTCGGTTCAGGATCCACAGGCTAACCAACCATACCAAAACTCCGGAGTGATAGTAGGAGGACCCATATTGCCTTTACCATAGAGCTACGGTCGACCCGACAAATCGACCGCCAGCACCACTGGCAGCGTAGACACGCTGCCCGGGTCGGGTCCGTTAGGAGCCCACCCTGCCCTGGGCTTCCGGCCCAACGAACAGGGCCAACCACGGTGACCCCAGGGGGTGACGCTGGCGCTGCCTGCAGCCTGGCCCGCAGCCCAACTGGCCCGGCACCAAGGCCTACAGCACCACAGCAACCAACAATCTCCCCCCCAGCGACACCACCGGGGTTTGAACCCGTAACCTCGCTTTGATACCACGTCGGTTCAGGATCCACATGCTAACCAACCATACCAAAACTCCGGAGTGATAGTAGGAGGACCCATATTGCCTTTACCATAGAGCTGCGGTCGACCCGACAAATCGACCGCCAGCACCACTGGCAGCGCAGACACGCTGCCCGGGTCGGGTCCGTTAGGAGCCCACCCTGCCCTGGGCTTCCGGCCCAACGAACAGGGCCAACCACGGTGACCCCAGGGGGTGACGCTGGCCCTGCCTGCAGCCTGGCCCACAGCGCAACTGGCCCGGCACCAAGGCCTGCAACACCACAGCAACCAACAAGTTCCACCGACATTCACTACCAGTACACCGCAGAGACCCCAGTTCAGAGGGGGATTCGGTAGACACCAACAGCGGCGTCCGTGCTACTTCCAGTAGCAGTCGCCGCGCCCACATTAGTTTCAGCCGTAGTTGTCGAGTCCAGCAGGCTAGTTTCTCCTGACAGCCGGGTCGTCTAGATAGGCTCCATCAGGGGGAGGCCAGGGTCAGAAGCCTTGTGACGTGTCAGTCACGTGTGTCCAGTGCGGGCAGCTGGGACACTTCCGTAGAGACTATCACATGTGAGGAGCGCGGGGCGCTATGCCGCAAGGCAATAGAGGTGGAGAGTTCAGTGCTTGGAAGGGGAGCAGTGGTGGGCGCGGATCAGGAGCTGGACTGAGCCGCTCTAGAGGTGGAGGCGGCCAGTGAGGGCGTGTGTTTGCCCTCCCAGCGCTTGAGCAGCCGGACACCGTTTAGCTGTACCAGCCACCAGCGCAGTACCAGCAGGCAGCAGCAGAGCCATCTGTACTCTGAGGTTTCTTTCAGCTTTCTAGTTCTTTAGTAGATGTGTTGATAGATTCTGAGGCGTCTCATTCCTATGTTGCTTGCTAGTGTGTGGCATTTTTAGAATTAGAGACGAGTTGACTAGAGGTGGCACAGTCAGTAGACTCGCCGATCGCCAAGACAGCCAGGGTAGACCGGGTCTGCCGATCTTGTTCGTTGGAGGTTGGAGGCCTCCGTGTCTGTCTAGACCTGCGGGTGCTAGACATGATGGACTTTGATGTGATACTCGCTATGGACTGGTTAGCAGCATATCGAGCCATCATCAACTGTGGTCGCCGGAGGACACCCGATGGGATACCGTTTGTGTTGTTGGGGGATCGGTTCTCAACCGATTCCTTTGCTTATGGTGTGGGAAGGCGTGCCAGCAAGCTTTCTGCCTTCTTGGCCAGCCTGTCCCTGTTTGCTTCTGAGGGAGTATAGCATAGCAGTTTTTCCAGGATCGTGTGCGACTTTGCAGATGTGTTTCCCGAGGTGTTGCCGGGGCTTCCACCATCCAGAGTGGTCGATTTGAGATCGACCTAGTACCAGGTATCGCACCAATCTCTCTCCTAGCTTTCAGGATGGCACCAGCAGAGCAGAGCGAGTTGAGGACCCAAATGGATGAGCTGACTAGCAGAGGCTTCATCCGACCTAGCATGTCTCGTTGGGGGGCGCCAGTGTTGTTCGTAAAGAAGAAGGATGGTACCCTTCAACTTTGCATAGACTACAGGCGGCTCAACAGGGTGAGGGTGAAGAACAGGTATTCGATGTCGTGGATCGATGACTTGTTCAACCAGTTGCGAGGATCTTCAGTCTTCTCGAAGATCGACCTCCGGGCAGGCTACCACCGTTTGAGCTGACGAATGCACCATCAGCGTTCATGGATCTGATGTAGAGGATCTTCTGGCCGTTCCTAGACCAGTTCATGGTGGTGTTCGTTGGTGATGACATTCTGATCTATTCTCAATCAGAGGAGGAGCACGGGCGACACTTGTTGACAATGTTGCAGCTACTTCGGGAGCATCGACTATATGCCAAGGCTTCCAATTGTGAGTTATGGCTTGCACAGGTGGGATTCCTTTGACACATGGTGTAAGCAACAGGGATCTCCATTGACCCGGCCAAGGTCGAGGCAGTGGTACAATGGCAGAGACCGAGGACAGTGTTTGAGGTCCCCAGGCCTGGCGGGATACTACAGACGGTTCGTGCGGGACTTCTCCAGAGTTGCCGGACCGATGACCAGACTGACACAGAAGGCCATCCTGTTCGTGTGGGATGATGCTTGTGAGTGAGTCTTCGTGAAGCTGAGGACGAGGTTGACCAGTGCGCTGGTGCTGATCATCCCCGAGCAAGGCGTTGGTTACAGTGTCTACTGCGACGCCAACGGTGAGGGTTTGGGGTGTGTCCTCATGCGGGAGGGACACGTAGTGGACTATGGTTCTCGTCAGCTGAAGAACCATGAGAGCAACTACCCAACCCATAACTTAGAACCACCAGCGGTGGTCTTCACCCTGAAGACCTGGTGGCATTACCTTTATGGCGAGAAGTTCTTTGTCTTCTCGGACCATAAGAGTTTGAGGCATGTTTGCACCCAATGTGACCTCAACTTGAGGTAGCAACGCTGGATGGAGCTACTGGAGGGCTACGACTTTGAGTTACATTACCATTCTGGTAAGGCAAACATCGTAGCGGACGCGCTGAGCAGACAGATGACAGATACCAGAGAAGCAATTGCAGGGTTATCAGTGTGGTAGTGGTAGGCATTAGAGACAACGGGCTAGTTGGGGCTCGAGTTTGAGGATTAGGGATCCAGCAGCTACCACTAGACAGTGCAGAGTATGTCAGCAGTGCTAGCCAGAGTGATAGAGGCGCAATGCAGTGATGCGGAGCTCGAGGAGTTGCGCACATCGGCAAGCACGGAGGGCGCAGACGGGGACTGGACATTATTGTCAGACGGAGGGCTACGATTCAGAGGCAGAGTAGCGTTTCCTACAAATCCTGTTCTACGAGATGACGTCCTAAGTGAGTTCCATCACTCTCATTTTGCAGTTCATCCCGGGGGCACCAAGCTGTACCAGGACTTGAGCCGGTAGTTCTTCTTGTGCGGGATGAAGAGGGCAGTGATGGAGTTCATATCCTGTTGCCTTACCTTTCAGAAGGTCAAGGCAGAGCACCAGCGAACTCCAAGGTTACTTCAACCCCTTCCACTGGCTGTGTGGAAGTAGGAGCACATCACGATGGACTTCGTGACCGGGCTACCGACATCTCCTAGGGGGAATGACGCTATTTGGGTTATCGTTGATTGATTGACCAAATCGGCACACTTCCTGCCTATGCGGACGACCGACTCGACAGACAGGTTGGGCAGTTTATACGTCAGAGAGGTGGTCAGACTACATGGAGTTCAAGTGTCTATAGTGTTAGATCGTGACCCCAGGTTCACCAGCAGGTTCTGGCGAGGCTTTCTGGAGGCAGTTGGTACACTCCTGACTTTCAGTATGACATTCCATCCACAGACAGACGGGCAGTCAGAGCGGACGATCCAGATCTTAGAGGACATGCTGAGAGCATGTGTCTTTGATGCTGGGGGCAGCTGGGAGGAGCACATTCCCTTGGTGGAGTTCGCCTATAACAATAGCTACCAGTCCAGCCTTAGAGCAGCACCTTTCGAGGCGTTGTATGATAGGCCATGTCGTTCCCCAGTGTGTTGGACAGAGGTTGGATAGGAACCACTCACCGGTCCAGACATTGTCAGATGGTCGTCCGAGAGACTAGTGCAGATAAGGCAGAGACTTCTGACAGCTCAGAGCCGGTAGAAGAGTTATGCATATCAGAGGTGACGGCGGTTACAGTTTGAAGTCGGCAACAAAGTATTCTTGCGAACATCACCGTACAGAGGGTCAGTCAAGTTTGGCAGAGGTGATAAGTTGGCGCTATGGTTTGTCAGGCTGTTCAAGATCCTAGAGAGGATTGGCGAGGTAGTTTACCGCCTGGATCTTTCTCAGCACGTGTCAGCTGTGCATCCGACTTTTCAAGTGCTGATGCTGAGGAAGTATCACCCGGGCCCGTCTTTTGACATCAGGGTGGATGACATCGAGCTTGAGGCAGACACGATGTTCGTTGAGCGGCCAGTTCGGGTACTTGACCGGAGGGATCAGGTCTTGCGGGGCAAGACAATTCCCTTAGTCAAGGTACTGTGGAGGCACAGAGGTACCGAGGAGATGACCTGGGAGCACGAGGAGCGCATGCGGTAGGAGTTTTCGCACTTGTTTCCTTCTCGAGGTACCTCTTGTCATGTCTTCTAGTGTAGCTGCTTTTCTATATCCGAGCCCTACCTTTATCGAATCTTGGGATGAGATTTCCTTTAAGGATGTGAGGACCTGTCCCTCCACTCCTGGGTCGACCGTCTGGGTTGGGCCCGTGGCCCGTTGTGGACCGCAAGGGCAATTTGGTAAATTGCAGCTTGTCGGTTTGTTTCACTCTCACGTGTACCCACACTGACAGTGTTTGTGTAAATGTTTGATTAGAACGGTTAGGTGGACCCGGGATCGAAGGATCCTGGCTTGTGCTTGTGTTTTAGACCAAGTCTAGCTTTCTGGGCAAAGGGGATCGATCTTCCCTTGCTAAGGAGATCGATCTTTAGCGCCAGAACGTTATGTCGATTCATCATGAAAGAACGATCTCTTTTTGATAAGAGATCGATCTCTCATAAGGCGGTAACCGTCCATCTATAGAACGAACGAAACCCTGTTTTTTGATTTTTTTTTCAAATCTGTGTTCTTGAGTTGAGATCCGGCTGGATTTGAAGGAAATTGAGGACGATCCAAGGCTTAGCAGCTGTGATTGAAGCTGCTCTAGTCTAGGTATAGACCCTACCTACTTGTTTTTTCGGATTTGTGAGGTCTAAGTTTGATTGTGGTTTGTTTTGCTTAGATCTGATTGTATACATGTTTGTTTTCAATGAAAGATTCGGTTTTGGACTCGTGGTCTTTCGTACTACCAGATCCCAAAGTTTTGTGGGATATGGTGGAGTTTTCCGATGGTATTTCTCGCTAGTGGTCCACCGGTGAACCCATTCAGATCGATCTTTCTTGAGAAAAGATCGATCATTTGTGGGGGGTCGTGCCCAGCCCGAGCGGGATTGATCCTTATGTTAGAGAAGATCGATCCTTGCTTGGCTAGCATTGACGGGTTCCGAGTCACGAAGAAGATCGATCCCTTTCGGTTGACTAGGACGAGGTTTCACAAGCACTAAGAAGATCAATCTTCTCTGGTAGAGAGATCAATCTCTTTGGTGGTTGAGAGGCGTTTTCAATGGGTTTGCCCGCGGGGCTTCACGTATGCGAATTTCTTTATCGCTTTATAACTGGTACTTATGCTTGAGCATATTAGCCCCGTAATGAGGGGTAGTGGTGAACCAGGAGAGTGACGACTCCCGGGATGTTTAGATAGCATGTTGTACTGTTAGTCTTCTTTGTCGGGGTTGCTTCACGTAACATATTGTCTTTTGGCGGACTTGCTATAGTTGGTGGGGTTACCACTTTAGTAGCTCCTTGGCCTATTTTACAGTTCACTACTCCGGGCCGGCAGAGTGTCGAGCCCAGACCTTGTTTATTTAATCGGCAAATATGTTGCATGCTTATCTGCTTTCCTGCGTATGTGCATAGCATGCATCTGGTTGTGCATTAGTGGCAAAAGGTTTAGGCGTGGGCGATCTGTAGATCGCCGTCCCGAGGCTTGGAAGCTCGGATTTAGCCCTAGGACTGGGGTTGGGTAGCTTGGTCCAAGTTTGATTGGTGGTGTTCAGTCGATTTCGATGATAGCCTTAGATGACTCGAACACCTGTTGATTGATGATTGTAGAGGTCGTGTCGGCCTCGAGTCGGGTTCTGAGGTATAGCCAGTGTCCAGTTGTGATGACTCTTGAGTAGAGGGTGTGCATACTCAGTGGTGCCATTTCCTGCTAGCAGTGCCAGTTTCCTGCTTGTGAGTCAGCAGTGTTGGTTTCCTGCTTATTGAGAGTGACCGACGCATGTGACCAGCTTGGCTGGAAGATCATGATTTTGGACCTCAGGGACACGCATGGGGTTATGGGGCTCCTGGGTACACTCAGGCCTTGCTAGAGGGTGACACTGTTGCGTTTCCCTCTTCCTTTTGTGTGTCATAGTGTAGTTTCCCTGCTGAGCTTAGTTACTCACTCCTACCCGGGCTGCTTTTTGCAGGTGCAGGCATTAGCTCCTCTTCGGTGGCCCCTAACGGGCAGTTGGTCGACGGTACGGCGACGCCTGGCGGAGTTTGAGGAGTGGTGATCTGTCTTTCCCAGAACCCTTGTATAGTTAGCCTCCTACGGGAGAGTATAAATGTTTGTACTCGATTTTTCCCTCTTCAAGGTTTTGTATATTATACTTTGAGACTTGATATCTTTAAGCTTGAGGTTTCTTAAATCTTTAATTTGTAATTGAGGGTGTTTGATGAATTGTTTAGGGAGACTATTAGGTTAGAGGAAACGCTCACCAAATTTTTCCGTAGTTTGCTAGGTTCCGGTTCAGGTCGCCTGCCCCGGTTGGGGTTTCGCGGGTCGGGGCGCAATAAACTGCCTCTTGAAGAGTGGTGATCGGTCTGACACTATAGACACTGGAACTCTGTGTAGTCTGAGCACCTCTCTGATGTACAAACTGCCCAGCCTGTCTGTCGAGTATGTCGTCCGTATAGGCAGGAAGTGCGCCGATTTGGTCGATCGATCAACGATAACCCAAATCACGTCATTCCCCCTAGGAGATCTTAGTAGCCCGGTCACGAAGTCCATCGTGATGTGCTTCCACTTCCACTCAGCCAGTGGAAGGGGCTGAAGTAACCCTGGAGTTTGCTGGTACTCTGCCTTAATCTTCTGACAGGTAAGGCAGCGCCATACGAACTCCGACACTGCCCTCTTCATCCCGCTCCACCAGAACTGCCACCGCAGGTTTTGGTACATCTTCGTACCCCCAGAATGAACTACAAAACGAGAGTGATTGAACTCTCATAGGACGTCGTCTTGTAGAACTGGATCTGGTGGAACCGCTACTCTGCCTCTGAATCATAGCTCTCGGTCTGACGATATTGTCCAGACCCCGTCTGCACCCTCCATTCTTGCGGATGTGTGCAACTCCTTGAGCTCTGTATCACTGTGTTGTGCCTCTATCCCTCTAGCTAGAACTACGGACATACTCTGCACTGTCTAGAGGAAGCTGCTGGATCCCTGATCCTCAAATTCGAGCCCTCTTTGGCCCGCTGTCTCCAATGCCTGCCACTGCCGTGCTGATAACCCTGTAACTGCTGCTCTGATGTCTCTCACCTGTCTGCTCAGTGCGTCTGCTACGACGTTTGCCTTACTAGGATGGTAATGCAACTCAAAGTCATAGACCTCTAGTAGCTCCGTCAGGTTGAGGTCACGTTGGGTGAAAACATGCCTCAAACTCTTATGGTTCGAGAAGATGGAGAACTTCTCGCCATAGAGGTAATGCCGCCATGTTTTCAGAGCGAAGACCACCACTGCTAGCTCCAAGTCATGGGTCAGGTAGTTCCTCTCATGGTTCTTCAACTGACGAGAACCATAGCCAACTACGTGTCCCTCCTGCATGAGGACACACCCCAAACCCTCACTACTAGCGTCGCAGTAGACACTGTAACCCACGCCTCGCTCGGGGACGATCATCACCGGCGCACTGGTCAACCTCATCCTTAGCTTCACAAAGGCTCGCTCACAAGCATCATCCCACATGAACGGGATGGCCTTCTGTGTCAGTCTGGTCATCGGTCCGCAACTCTGGAGAAGTCCTGAACGAATTGTATGTAGTATCCTGCCAGGCCTAGGAAACAGCGGACCTCGAACACCGTCCTCGGTCTCTGCCACTGTACCACTGCCTCGGCCTTGGCCGGGTCAACTGGGATCCATGCTGCCGACACCACGTGTCCAAGGAATCCCACCTATGCAAGCCAGAACTCGCACTTAGAAGCCTTGGCATATAGCTGATGCTCCCGAAGTATCTGCAACACTGTCACCAAGTGTCGCTCGTGCTCCGCCTCTGGCCGGGAGTAGATCCTCTGTATGAGATCCATGAACGCTGCTGGTGCGTTCATCAGCCCAAACGGCATCACCACGAACTCGTAAAGGCCATACCGAGTCCGAAAAGCCGTCTTCGGGATGTCGCAATCCCGAACCCTCAATTGGTCGTAGCCGGTGCGGAGGTCGATCTTCGAGAACACTGAAGATCCACGCAACTGGTCAAACAGGTCGTCGATCCTCGGCATCAGATACCTGTTCTTCACCCTGACCCTGTTGAGCTGCCTGTAGCCTATGCAAAGTCGAAGGGTACCATCCTTCTTCTTTGTGAACAACACTGGCGCCCCCCAGGGATACATGCTTGGATGGATGAAGCCTCTGCTGGTCAGCTCGTCCAACTGGGTTCTCAACTTGCTCTTCTCTGTGGGTGCCATCCTGAAAGCTGGGAGAGAGATCAGTGCAATACTTGGTACTAGTTCGATCTCAAAATCGACGTCTCTGGACGGGGGAACCCCAGCAACACCTCAGGAAATACGTCTGCAAAGTCGCACACGATCCTGGGAAAACTGTTCTGCTGCACTCCCTCAGAACCAAATAGGGACAGGCTGGCCAGTAAGGCTGAAAGCTCGCCGGCACGCCTTACCACACCACAAGCAAAGGAATCAGCTGAGAGCCGATCCCCCAACTACACAAACCATGTCCCGTCGGGTGTCCAAGCGACCACCCTCCGGTGACCACAGTCGATGATGGCTCGGTATGCTACTAACCAGTCCATACCGAGTATCACATCAAAGCTCGTCATGTCTAGCACCTGCAGGTCTAGACAAACACGGAGGGCTCCAACCTCCAAGGAACAAGATCGGCTGAGCCGGTCTACCCTGGCTGTCCCGCCCGTTGACAGGAGCGAAGGCCCCCTCCTCAGCGAGAAAGGCCTCCTCCCGTGCGACCGAAATCGTCGCTAGTGATAGCTCAACCCGTCTAGCTCTGACGTCCCTGACAGGTGCCACCCTGTCTGGTCGGGTGGGTCGACCAGGTCGTGCCCCACCCCGACCAACAATCGAAGATCGGCCTCGAGCTCCTGACATCTGCACAATCACTAACGATAAATGAGCGTCCATTCGTCAGAAACGACAAAGCAAACAACATAGCGAAAAAGTGAAAAGCAGAACACATTGCAGAAGAGCATGCACGGATGTGCTAGAAATAGAACTATCCCATCCCACGCTCAATCTGAACCGAATCCTGATCCTATCCCTGGAACCTACACCCTAAGCTCTGATACCAAGTTGTCGCGTCCCGACCCGCGAAGGCCCAACCGGGCCGGACGACTCGAACCGGAACCTAACTAAATGTGGAATAATTTTGGCGAGGGTTCCCTCTAGTTTACTGGTTTCCCTAAGCATTTCATAAGCACCCTTATTTAACAATAATTCCAAACCTCAACAATATAATAAGACTAGTGTTTACCCGGTTGGACACGGTTCTCTCAAAGATAGACAACAATACATGTTATTCTTTCCCAGTAATTTACAGCAATTTTTCCAGCTCTCTGAGCTATTTCTTCTCCAATACTTTATTCTTTTTCTTCTTTCTATTATGCTTCATTGTGTCGGAAACAAAGATCAAATGAGGGTTTTTGTGATTCCAGAAATAGAAATCCACAGAAAAAGATAATCAACACCTATTTATGATGGATCCATGCCCCTGGCACGGTCTTTGGAAAACTTATTAGTTTAGAAAAGTAATGGTCATTTGCTTTAAGAAATCCTATGCTAGAGGCTCGATGACGTGGGGAATTTTTAGCACTGTAGAGTGGGATTATCGATTCGCATTCAATGTAATTGGACGTACTATTTTAAGTAATAGTTCTCACATCATTTTATATCCCAAAGTCTTCATGATCTACAAACGGTGTTTTACATTAAATATGTTAAACATCCAAATCCTATAATTTCAGCCAACCCAGGATTACATTGGGATCATGTAAAAAATTTGCACCCCTATTTAGCAAATCAAATCATGCTTTACATTGGCTTGTGGTTCAAATAGCCATATCTCATCCAAAAATGCTACCATGTCTTATCAATTCATTCATGACAAACCAATTCCAAAACAATCTCCTGATGGCTAGCATATTCAAATTTAATGATTCTACGTAGTTAATCGTGAGCAGGAACCATCAACAACGTACTCAATTGCATCAACAGCAGCACAGGTACGTTCATAACATTACAATTTTCATACCCTCATATCATGAGGCGCCAAAAAATTGAGTCACATCTTGAATTATAAAACAAAATAACACATCTAATCGAGGATTTAAACAGTGAAAATAGTAATAATAGAAGCATAATTTTTCTAAAACAAGCCAATTTCCCAAAGTTTGGCTGGTCCATGTGAATATTAAAGCTCTGACTCTGATTAATATAGCACCAACAATCAACAACCACTAATGTCCTTGCTTGATTTCTCATTGAGTCCTACTTTGGAAAGGAAACATTAGCCCATTAGTGTACGTGCCCAACATGCTAGGATACTGATAAAATCCTTACCTCTACCACCTAGGATGTGACCACCATGGCATCCCTAACATTCTACCGATAACATGTCTGAGGGTGTGTGCCTCTATCGTATAAGAGAATTGCGCCTGTGGCACATAAAAGACGACCTGCAACGTAATTTTTAGAGTATGAAGCTAATATCAAGGACCGACATAATAAAAACGAAATGTACGTTATGTACATTGTTCGATTTCCAATCGATCAGTGTTGTTCTCCTATTATATGCCATGTTTCGAGCATGGTGGTCCCAATCCTGTGATGAAGAAGAACATTAAATCAATCGATACATTTATAACAACACATAAATTTATGCTTCATGCAGTTGAATGTAACAATCAAATAATCTTATTCAGAAACTTACACCCATATTATTCAAGAATCAATCAAGACCTCTAGATAGACTATATTCATGGTTGTATTTGGGACAACATCATTAGTGAGTAAGCTAATATGGTTTGTCGAAGTATATCTAGACAACGCAACGTATAGTTGACCATGACTAAACACCGGAGTGCGTAGGTCGACACCTACAAACTTTAGCGACTGGCCCTGAGATTTGTTAATTGTCATAGCATATGCCAATCGCACAGGGGACTGACGGCGGGACATTTTAAATGGCACCTCTTTACCGGACGGCACCAACGATATTCGTGGTATGAAAACCACCTCCCTAGCTTTGTCCACAGTCATTATTTGTGCTTGTATAAGTCGTTGACAGCATTTAATCACCAGTAGACGTGTACCGTTGCAAAGTCCATCCTTTGGCTCCAGGTTCCTCAACAATATCATTGGAGCACCTACTTTCAAGTCCAACCGAAATGGTGGCAAGCCTGACGGATCCAGTGTGTTGAGATACTCAGTCGGGTATCCACTCATGTTTCTGTGTTTGTCCCTCTTCGACAACCGCATTGTCAGCTGCAAGGTACGTGACTATCATTCCGGGGAACTTTTCCAATGCCTTCACATTAATGTCAGTGACATCATCATTTCGTACAGAGAGGATTGTCCTCTCCATAAGAAATGTTGGGGTCACAGTGGATAAATACATCAAGTTGTGGGTAAACTGCGGACAATAAGCCCTCTATACTTTGGCACCGTTTCATAGTAGGTGGTAAAGTCACGGTTTCCCGTGGATTGATGCCTATCTATGTTGAAAAAAAATTAGCTAAATTATGTTCTTGTCATTTAGAAAATCAACCTATGGTTTGAGTATCTTGGCAATAGTAGTCATACCTCGCTTAGGAATTCCATGAATGACAATGTCTCGGGGTGTGGAGTCCGCATGCACATGTTTATAGTCAACTTTAAAACTTTTATGTATGACCATAAAAAAGAACTCCACAGTGAGGCATCTACAATCTCTTCCCGGCTTCCCCTTGGGACAACTGGCAAAATCTGGCGAAAGTCACCACCAAGTACAATAGTCTTATCACCAAACGGGCATTCACAATCGCATATGTCATGCAACGTCCGCACAACAACTTCCACACAGTGTTTATGCTGCATTGGCACTTCATCCCATATTATGAGCCTTGTTTCTCTGAGAAGTTCCGCATGTAGTGATTGCTTACTAAATTTACAGTATGAATTTGCTATGTCAAGTGGAATTTTGAAAGCCGAGTGAGTTGTGCGCCCGCCTGTCAACAATAAAGCATCAATACCCGATGAAGCAACGGTGACAACTATATTACCGAGCTGCCGACACCTTCCTGCGATGGTGTTGTAAACAAATGTTTTTCCTGTGCCCGCACCTCCATTGAGAAAGAATGACCGCCCTTCATCGAAATTTACAGACGCCATTATTGCATTATATGTAGAACGTTGTTCAGTGTTCAACATTTCTACCTTATTAGTAAGATTTATATTCTTAGCATCGATGATTAGATGGTGATGTTCCATCAGAAGCCTATTTGTGGAATGCGTCCACCAATTACCTAAAGGCAAGGGCATGGAGGGATAGTTGATCAAAGATGACCCCTGTTCCTATAACATCTGTTCTAAAATGTACAGCCCGTAATCCTTGATGTGTTCATCTGACGGACTTCATATGTAATTGAACACGTAAGAGATGCGGGAGATAATCGCATATTTGAGTACAAAATTGTGTCCATAATGCGGAAGGATTATTTGGATTACAGTATAAGAGTCTGGTAGCAAACAACTGTCTCAATTGGTAACCCGTCTTCATAACAATGGCTTCTTGCATGCACTGAACCCATTCACCATCATCCTCCAACAAACCTAACGCTCGACATGCGTCCTTAAATGTCGGATGTTGAATCCCAGCAACAGTTCGTAGGTGCTCATATGATTCCGATCCTTTAACAATAGTAAGCAACAACCGGAGATAGAAGCGCTCACCTTCGGTCAGTGAGACATAATACAGTTTGCCAATGGAGAAGCCCCTTTGACGTGGTGTCCACATGCAAATTCTTTTTTGCTAAACATAATATTTAAGAAACTCTTGATAACGGTAGGCGCGTGCAGACACATCATTAGCACAACGAGAGAAATACGCAGTCAAAGTTGTTTGCTTATTAGATGCCCGCTCAAGTACTGCAGAGATTGGTTCAATTGCATTGAATAGCACATTCTGCTCCCCGGGCAAGTGGACAACAAGCCTCACAACCGCAGGATACTCATGGAGAGGATACTCATATAGACGCCATGCTGCTTCACATAGGCCTATATAGCGTGCGTTAATATACTGCTGAATTTCATCATCTGCTCCCAAAACCATGGTAGTTCGATCGTGCCCCTTATAGATATATTTGTGAATGTAAGCTACACACTGAACACCTGCACAAACTTCCACATTGATGTGGCAGTTAAACATCCGCGATAAGTATGGATTGTAGGGCACGACATCTCCATTATTAATCGGCACCCCATGAACTGATATATCAATGTCACTCGGACGTCGACGATATATTGGGTACCCATGATTATCCATGCTTGTTCTGTCAGTGAGAGGCTTTGGGTATATTTTAGTACATCGACCGTTGATACGACTTGGAAAGTGTTGTGGCTTAACAAGTCTAACCAAAATTACTATAATTTCTGGTGCTCTACTTTAACTACTAAGGAACTAGTAGATAGCGGAGAGTCCGAGTCGAGTCCACAGGGATTAAGGTGATTGAGATTGAAAGCTTAGTAAATTTCCTACCAAGGGGTTGGGAAAAGATTATGGGTTGATATTAACCTAAATTTATACTAAAGAGTTTATAAATACGAGAGAAGAGATTACAGGATTCTTAATCAATAACTAAGGTTCTACTTGGTCTTCCTAAGATCAGGGCACATTGAGCACGATGAATGGCTTTCATAATAGTTGATAAGTGAATGGCTAGTTCTCTTTATCACTCAACAAGTTCTAGTTAGGATTCCTTGTTGGCGAGAACAATTATCTAGATGTCAGTGACCGAATGATTAGTTACGTTCACTGCTAATGAACCTTCTTATTAGGATGAATTCATCGCATGTAGAAAACGGGTATGGATTTAGGTGTAAGATCAAGATGGGATTAGCATCTTGATAGCCTAAACTATAAAGGTAGGGTGTATGAAGGATTAGAGATAGAACATAGTGGGACTAGCACTACTATAGTGGTGTTAGCACGATACAATCCCTAATCACGAAGAAGATTTCATCCGAGATATCATGAGACTAGCATGGTCCTCTTATTTGGATGAATCCAATCCAAGCCCTAGCATACACAAGCTCCGGAATCAAGTGTAAACAAGAACAATCCACACATCCAACAAGAAATTGACACCAAGGTGTAAAAGAAATAGAAATCAATTCATATAAGCCAATCAATAATGTATACAAGCCCTAGATCTAAGAAATCCCTAATAGAAACCCTAGTTACATCATAAGAATCCCATGGCTAGGGTTTTAGCAACTCATCTTTAGGGGTCGATCCATAGGTGGAAGTCGATGATCTCCTCCCGCCATGGATCTCCTCCAAAGATTCGTCGAAGGAAAGTGTAGAAGAAGGACAGGAAAACTCTCCCCAAGAAGGTCCAGGAAAAGCCCCCAAAAATCCCTAAAAATTGATTATTTATAGCCTAGGAAAACATCCTCCCACCGATTAGATTTGAGCCGTTGATCTTTCTTTCTGGCCGCAAAGGATCGATCCTTCTCCATAGAAGGATCGATCCTACTCCTTCAATTGTTGGTGACGCCCCGAGAAGGATCGATCGTTCCTATCGAGTCCGATCGATCTTTCCATTGTTGTTATGCTACGTCCCGTGGAGGATCGATCCATCATGTTGAGTCCGATCGATCCCTTTATGCTCGTTCTTTGTCCATGTGCTGATCGAGTAGGATCGATCTCCTCAATAGAGGAAGATCGATCCTACATACCAGAATTGCCAGAATACGCTTCTTTTAGCTCCAAAGTTGATCTAACTCATAGTACGGTCTGTTATACCTGAAATGGGATAAAAGTAGTCAGTAAAGCATTGCTCAGAGACCAACAAAGCCAAATTATAAGGGTGTTTTGCACACTTTTCAAGTCTTATCCCACCCCTCAACTTGATTTTTGCTAGTCCTCGAGCAAAGCAAGCAAAAATTAAAATTAAAGCAATAAATCTAACCAGTCACTTTCATAGGTCTCACGATTTCACTTAGCATGTGCAATAAGCCTTTAAACCCTTGGATGGCCCCAGTGGAGGAGTTATAGTCTCCTGAGGGTTTCCAGTGATGATACCCACAAACATCTATACATCCCCTTTTTCGTATCATCCGAAATCGATTATCATATTCATTGATTCAAATGCACTAAATAGAAACAATATCCATGAGTCTATTCTTCAATCCATAGTCATATAAAAGTAAAGTAAATAAGACAAGTCATAGCACACTTCCAGTACTTCAATATATTTACTCATGATTCAAAAATAACTTTGACTCTCCAGTGTGTGGATTTGGTTCCGCATGTGTCAGAGTATCCATTATACCTAAGCATTCCACTAGTTAAGATCAGAATTCTAAGCAAACACATATTTTCTACTTATCACATAACAATCTCTGTTCTTTTCTTTTCTCTTCTTTTTTCTTTTCTCTTTTTTTTCTTTTCTCTTTTTTTTTCTTTTCACTTTTTTTTTCTATTTTCACAAGGCTCTTTAACCGTTTTACGCGAACAACACGCTGGTTAGGCACATTGCATGGTTACTAAGTATGAAGTCCTTTTTCTCATTGTTAGGCAATTCAACCGTTTTACACGAACAACACGCTGGTTAGGCATCCTGTCCGGTTACTAAGTTGAACCCCTACACTTTTCATACACAGATACTTTTTGCGGACAGAAAATTGTACGTGTTCATGTATCTTCTGTGACATGTCCTCGAATTGTAAATCTATTCTAGTCTCACGCTCAGAATCTAACTTCAACTCATCCACATGTTGAAGTGCTCAAGTGCAAAAGGATTTGTCAAGTTATCCCTAAACCATGGTAAAAGTGTTAAAGTACAGAACTCAAGCCATGCATAGCTAAATTTACCAAATTTTACAAGACATATGAACTTCTGAATAAATCATCGAATAAGGTTCTAAGTTATGCATCGTTATCAATAATCATTATAACTTCATTCATCTGACACGTTATAAGGAATGTATTAAATTTGGTTATCATAAAATAAATAAATAAACATGAATTCCTAGAATTCTACCCCCCAACTTAAATGGAATTGTCCCCAATTACACTAAGTCATAAAAATAAATCAACGAATATAGGGTAGAGATAACCTGTCTAGTCTTCGTACTAAAAAGTAACCTTGGTGAGAAAAATAAAACAGACATGCGGATCAAGGTTAGTCGTGAAAACCAAGTTATGTCGTGATGTTACCCTGTTGTGCATGCGATAGCATATATGCCCTGTAGAATCAGAGAAGGAATACCCCATGATTGCATTTATGTAAAGTAATGAATAAGCATAACAATAGAGAAAAATTGGGCAGCATTTCCTCTATTTATTCAATAAGCACAAGGGCTGTACAAACATTCATCACACAAGGACATAAAAAGGAAACTATCCTAAGCTTCCACCTGCAGCACACAATAAAGAAGCACAATCATCCACCCACACAAGTACAGTTTGGCATATTCAGCACCCCACACTCCCGGGGTACACCCGCAAATCCAAAAGTCATATGAATATATTAAGAATGCCAAGCAAATACAAAAGTGAGTCAACCCACCAATAAAAATCGCATCAAAACATGCCACCGCACGACCGTAGATGCAAGAAACCTAAAAGGTATACAGGTAATCCAAGCAAGCATCTAAGGTACGAGACTCATGGGTGGGGTCCCGGTGCCGGAAAGGACAAAGGTCGGTAAGGGACTATGGCAGTCACTGGCTGAGGTGGATGGAGGTCGTCAAGACGCGCATGGATGTATGAGAGGTCCTCACGGAAGGCAGCATCTCGTGCGTCCACCGTGTCCAAGTGCTGATGTAAGCGTGCCAACTCAGCTCGGTACTCCCGGTACATCTCGCCAGGTGTAGGATGCTCTACCGGTCCATACTCCGGCGCCTGCTGCAATCGACGGTGGCACGGCTGACGGATATAGATGCCGGCTCGCCGCATGTGACCTAGAACCTTGCTCCAAGTGGCGGAACCGAATCGTGCCATCTTCATTGCCTCAGGTGATACGATCGGCTCCCCCTCTGGAGCCCGATCCTGGCTCTGGAGAAAAGCGGAAATAAGTCTAGGGTGTGGAAGGGCCGCGTCGTCGTAACTCGGTCGCCGATCCAGCACCGCCCGCCGATAGAATTGGGCCATGTCCTCCAAGATTAGCTGTGGTATACTAATTGCCCAATCCTTGGCCAACAACCACAACGTGTGGAGCCAATCACCGACCCGATACTGATCAGGACCGCCCTGGAAGACATTCCGGCGCAAGACATCGTCTATCAGCGACATGTGCGCCGGCAACTCGGCACGAGTAAAAATACCTGCATCCTGGCGACCCGGGTGAAGAAAGAGATGGGAACCGAGTCAAGTACGTACATATCCTCGAGCTTTGGTTTATGAAGGCCAGGGCAGCGTTTAGGAATCAACAGCGCCCCGCAGACAGCCCGGGATGTCAACGCTACCTCGACACCATCAATCGTGGAGGTGAAACCCTGGGACACGTATCGTCGGGATTTGTCAGTGTCGCGCTCGTCCTCGAAAGGAATAGGCTGCATGTACTGATAGAACATGCAGACTAGCCGGGGATACACTGTGTTGCAGGGAGTGAACAACGGTAGTAGACCACGGCACTCGAGGGTCGCGATAGAGTCCTGGGCATGATCGATCGTGCGGAAGAAGTCGACGTCGAAGGTGTATTCGAGATTAAGCTCTCGCTGCCAGCGAGGGTGGATGTAACGCCCCGACCCTCTACTGGGCCCCGGCCCTGGGCTCTCGGTCCGACCAGGATCCACTCGAGGGCCCCACCCGACACAATATTGTCCGCTTTTGGCTCACTGCAGAAATCTGAGAAAACTTTCCAGTAGGTCACCCATCCCGGGACCACTCCGAGGCAAGCACGCTTAACCTTGGACTTTTCTGGCGGATCACTGCCAGCACGGCTTTAAAACGCGTTGTGTCTATTAAGGGCTTACTATATACTTATATCGAATCCCGGACCATACCCAGGCGTTGTGGGATTGCTTACCCAGCTACCCGACTCAGCCCCGCCCTCCAGGCGCAGGCATCTTGCCCTACGGTAGACCCAACGGGCCTCATAATCCACCCCCCTTGGAGGCCTAGCGTCCTCGCTGGCACAATTTCCGGCTGGGAACCGGCTCTGATACCATACTGTAACGCCCCATCCCTCCACTGGGCCCCGGCCACTAGGATCCGCCCAGCGGCACCGCACCACGACACAATATTATTCGCTTTTGGTTCATCACAGAAATCTGAGAAAACTTCCCAGTAGGTCACCCATCCCGGGACCGCTCCGAAGCAAGCACACTTAACCTTGGAATTTTCTGGCGGATCACTGCCAGCACGGCTTTAAAACGCGTTGTGTCTATTAAGGGCTTACTATATACTTATATCAAACCCCAAACCATACCCAGGCGTTGTGGGATTACTTACCTGGCTACCCGACTCAGCCCCGCCCTCCCAGCAGGCATCTTGCACCACGGTAGACCCAGCGGGCCTTACAATCCACCCCCCTTGGAGGCCCAGCGTCTCGCTGACACAATTTCCGGCTGGGAACCGGCTATGATACCAAACTGTAACGCCCCAACCCTCCACTGGGCCCCGGCCACCAGTGTCGCGCCCCGACCCGCGAAAGCCCAACCGGGCCGGGCGACGCGAACCGAAACCTACAAAACGCGGAGAACAAAGCTGGCGAGGATTCCCTCTAACCTATTGGTCTTCTTAACAGTTCACCAAAAGCACCCCCAATTAAAGAAATAAAATAATTTACTATATCGAGCCACAGATTTAAGAACTCAAAAGAGTTAATATATATATCCTCGGAGAGGGGGGGAGAGTTCAAATACAACATTACTCCCGTAGGAGACTATCTAACATAGGATAAAAAAACTGTAAAGGATCACCACCTCTCAGACTCCACCTGGCGCCGCCGCATCGCCAACCAACTGCCCGGTAGGGGCCAAGGAAGAAGAACTGACGCCTGCACCTGCAAAACGCAGCCCGAGTAAGAGTGAGCACTAAGTTCAGTAGGGATCTACACTACGACACACAGAAGGAAGAGGGAAACACAACAGTGTCGCCCTCAAGTAGAACCTGGGTGTATACAGGGGCCCCATAACCCCACCGCGTGTCCCTGAGGCCCCGATCATGATCTTCCAGCCGGGCTGGTCACATGCCGGGTCACACTCAGTAGCAGGAAACAACACTGCTGACTTCAACAGGACACAGAACACTGTTTGGTGGGAAAAGACACCACTGAGTAGGTAACCCCTCTAATCAAGAGTTTAAGAACGCCGGACACCAGCTACACCTCAGATCCGACTCGAGGCCGACATGACCTCTACGATCATCAAGCAACAAGTGCACCAGTCATCTAAGCCTATCATCAAGTTTGACTGGACACTACAATTCAAACCGGGTCCAAACTACCCAACCCCGGTCCTAGGGCTAAGTCCGAGCTTCCAGCCTCAGAACGGCGACCCAAAGATCACCCACGCCCTAACCAATGCAACTAATGCACACAACAACAATGCATGCTATGACATACACAGATAAGAAGCAAAGCATGCAACAGTGTGTCAAGCATCATATAAGTCAACTGGATCGCTGCAGCGGTACTCCAGCCGATCCACAGCGGGTCCCGGCATTACGACGGTACCACGACCGTCAACCGTGAACTCCTGCAACGAGAAGCAACCCCGAAAACCGCTGAATGAACAGTAACAATATAATATTATATTCTGAAATATAGTATTATATTCAAACACCCAAAAGCTCTACTTAGGGGCTAATTGATCCCGTCGATCCGACATCCAAACGACGTCGAATTCAATATCCAACTTAGCTACCAGTAGGTGTATATACCAGGATCAACAGATCCAAAAAGTCATAATCATCCAACGGTTGGATTAACGGGAAAATACAAATCAAAACCGCTAATCAACTCACTTACCAATTTAATTGCTGCAACGCAGCCCTCCAGCAAACAGTTCATAACAAATCGTAGAAAAATCAAAAAAATATGAAATTAGTGGGGTTAGAGAGTAAATTCAAAGATCTACAACTCTTATATTCATCACAACCCAAGATCACGTACACGCCGGCCGAAAAACTCGCCGCAAGCCGGATGTTCTTCAAGAACAGCAGAAAACCGGAAATCGGAGACTAATCATGCATAAAACCTACTCAAATCTCAACCAAACATCATGAAACTTATATCAGTAATTCTAATAGGCATAAGGAATCCAATAAGACAAGGATCAACAAGATCCAACGGCTAGATCTAAAGAAAACCCAAAAACAACATCAGTAGGTATAAACCTACCTAACAGCGCTTTCCTCGGCTGATTCCCCGCGAGTTGATTACCAACAAGCTTCCAAACCACTTCAGGGATCTTCCTCTCGTTGTCACGGATCCAACAAGCCTTAGAACGTCGAAATAGATGGTCGGAGGAGGGAGAACGGAGGAGAGGAAGGTGGTTGCCGGAAACGGGGAAAGAAGAAGGAAGAAGAAACGAGGAGATGGAGGAAGAGAGGGGAAGAAAAGGAGGGAAAAGGGGGGAGGGGACAGCCGGGGGAAGGGGGAAAAGTGAAAGAAGGGGAGGGGAAGTCTTCCCCCTCTGACAGGAGAGAGCGACGGCCAACGACGGCCGTCCTCGCGAAGCACAAAAGCCACCGACGCGATTCCGATCGATCGCTCCAAGGAGCGATCGATCGCTCGAGCCCCGGATCGATCTCAACAAGTCGGATCGATCCGAGCGGGTCAAACCCGCCGACTCGCTCACGAGTCCGACCGATCGCTCCAAGGAGCGATCGATCGCTCGAGGGTCGTCAGCTGCCCAAAGGCAAGCTTCCGTGCGCCCGAGCTGGGATCTTCCGATCCCGGGTCCACCTAGCCATTCTAAACAAGGATTTAAAACAAACAAGGCCAGTTTGTGCACACGCGGGTGTGAAACAAACCAACAAGGCGCAATTTACCAAATTGCCCTTGCGGTCTACAACGAGCCACAGGGGTAGAGGGACAGGTCCTTACAACCAGGATCCGCCCAGCGGCGTCGCACCACGACACAATATTATCTGCTTTTGGCTCGCCACAGAAATCTGAGAAAACTTCCTAGTAGGTTACCGATCCCGGGACCGCTCCGAGGCAAGCACGCTTAACTTTGGAGTTTTCTGGCGGATCACTGCCAGTATGGCTTTAAAACGCGTTGTGTCTATTAGAGCATTCCCAACAGATTCCCTATCCCTATCCCTACTTTAAAGTGATTTGATGTCATTCACTAATATAGGGAATCACTTTTGGGGTTGTTCAACCAACAGATTTCCTATATTGATTCCCTATATCGCTTAAAAACTTTAAAATATAAAATTTCAATCATTTTTTTAATGACTTTCTATACTATATAATATAATATAATATATAGTATAATATATATTATAAATATATATAATATTATATATTATGTAAGTATTATATTATATTATCTATTATATAAGTATTATATAAGATTACATATTAAATATATAATATTATATAATATAAATATATAATATAATATAATATATTAAATATATAATATTATATAATATAATATATATTAAATATATAATATTATATAATATAATATATATTAAATATATAATATTATATAATATAATATATATTAAATATATAATATAATACAATATATATTAAATATATAATATAATACAATATATATAATATAATAAACTTTATATATATAATCCGAATCACTAATCATATTATTTATGCTGATGTGGCAGAGAGAGTGTGTAAAATAATACTATTTTAAGATTTAGGGAATGAGTTTTGGTTCCCTAAATATAGGGAACCAAGTTGGTTTTAGGGAATGGGATAGAGAATGAATATAGGGATAGGGAATCTGTTGGATGGCAAATTTTATTCATATTCCCTAAATTTAGGGATAGGGATAGGGATAGGGAAGCTGTTGGGAATGCTCTTAAGGGCTTACTATATACTTATATTGAACCCCGGACCTTACCCAGGCGTTGTGGGATTGCTTACCCGGCTACCCGACTCAGCCCCGCCCTCTAGGCGCAGGCATCTTGCCCCAAGGTAGACCCAGCGGGCCTCACAGTGGAGGCCGCGGACGACGGTCGGAGCTGTAGACGGCTGGGCCTTCCGCTAGGGTGGCCTGGAGGAGGAGGTAGCACCGAAAGCTTTCCGCTTGCCGGACAGAGGAGTAGCAGCCGTCGAAGAAGAAGGTGGAAGCTCTCGAGGTACGGACCGGCCGTGACGGAGGTGGAGGAGTAGATCCAGGAGAAGATGTTGAGACTGCTTATGAGGACCTGTCCATCTACCCCTGTGGCTCGTTGTAGACCGCAAGGGCAATTTGGTAAATTGCGTCTTGTTGGTTTTGTTTCACACCCGCGTATGCACACATTGACATTGTTTGTGTTAGTGCTTGATTAGAATGGTTAGGTGGAACCGTGATCGGAAGATCCCAGCTCGGGCGCGCTGAAGCCTGCTTTTGGGCAGCTTACGACCCTTGAGCGATCGATCGGACTCGTGAGCGAGTCGGTGGGATTTTGACCCGTCGGATCGATCCAACTGTTTTGGATCGATCCAACCTGTCTCGGATCGATCCACCTTGGTGTGTGGGATCGATCGGGGTGGTGTCTTGGATCGATCCCTCTTGGCTTGGATCGATCCCTCTTAGTTAGAGCAGTTGGGAGTTGAGCTTCCGTCGTCCTCCATTGTCGGGAGAAGAGAGGACCTCTCCTCCCTTTTTTTCCCCCACCTTCCCCGACCTTCCCCGACCTTCCCCTTCTTTCTCCTTCTCTTTTTCTTTCTCTTCTTCTTCCTTCTTTCTTTCTTCTTCCCGCAAGCTCTGCTTGCTCTGTTTTCTCCTGGCAGCCCCCTTGCTCTTCGTCGTTCTCCCTCCTCCGACCACCATTTTGGGAGCTTGAAGATTCGTTGGAATCGTGGCGACGTGAGGACGATCACTGACGTGGGTTGGAGCTTGGTTAGCAGCTGGCTAGCGAGCAATCAACCAAGGAATTAGCGCAGTTCGGTAGGTTTTTCTACCTACGAGAGTGTTTAATGGGTTTCTTAAAATCTAGCCGGTAGATCTTGTAGTTCTTTGTGTTGTTAGCTTCCTCTTGCTTAGTATAATTTCTGAATTAAGTTTCATGATCTTTGGTTGAGTTTTTAGTAGGATTTATGCATGATTAATTTCGGATTTTCCGGTTTTTGCTGTTCTTGAAGAACAGCCGGCTTGCGGCGCGTTTTTCGGTTGGTACATGTATTATCTTGGGTTGTGATGAGCATAAAAGTTGTAGATCTTTGGATCTACTCTCTAACCCAGTTGATTTCATAATTTTCTGAGTTTTGTACGATTTGTTATGGTTTTCGCACAGGTGGGCTGCGTTGCAGCAAGCATTGGTAAGTTAGTTTTGATTAGTGTTTTTCCGTTAATCCAGCCATTGGATGTTTATGGATTTTGGATATGTTGATCCTGGAATATAGATCTACTAGATTCTAAGTTGGATCTTGAATCCGACGTCGTTTGGATGTCGGATCGACGGGGTCAACTTGCTGCTTGTAGAGAATGTTTTGTTGTTTTGAATATAATATTGTAAGCTCGGATTATAATATTATTTTTTACTGTTCATCGAAGTTTTCAGGGTTGCTCCCCGTTGCAGGAGTCCGCGATTGACGGTCATGGTACCGTCGTAATGCCGGGACCCGCTGCGGATCGGCTGGCAGCGGTTGGTAGTACCGCTGCTGCGATCCGGTTGGACTTGTATGTTGCCTGTTCATACTGTTGCATGTCTATTTCTCTTGCTTGTGTATGTTCATAGCATGCATTCTCTGTTATGCATTAGTTGCATAAGGTTAGGGCATGGGTGATTTGTAGATCGCCGTCCCAAGACTGGAAGCTCGGATTTAGCCATAGGACCGGGGTTGGGTAGTTAGGACTCGGTTCGAATTATGGTGTCCAGTCAAACTTGATGATAGGCTTAGATGACTGGTACACATGTTGCTTGATGATTATAGAGGTCGTGTCGGCCTTGAGTCAGATGCTGAGGTGTAACCAGTGTCCCACTGTGCTGACCCTGGGGTAGAGGAGTTGTCTACTCAGCGGTGCCTTTTTCCCGCCTGCAGTGTCGCTCCCTGCAGTTGTGCGTCGCCAGTGTTGTTCATGGTACTGAGTGCAGTCCCTGGGCCTCAGGGACACGCGGTGGGGTTATGCGGCCCCTGTGTACACCCAGGTCTTACTTGAGGGCGACACTGTTGCGTTCCCCCTTCCTTCTGTGTGACGTAGTGTAGAACCCTACTGAGCTTTATGCTCACTCCTACCCGGGCTGCGTTGTGCTGGTGCAGGCGCCAGCACTTCTTCAGTAGCCCCTACCGGGCAGGTGGTTGGTGGCGCGGCAGCGTCTGGCGGGGTCTGAGGATCGGTGATCACTTTCTACACTTTTGTTATAGTTAGTCTCCTACGGGAGTATGATGTATAAACTGTTGTAACCCCTTTGAGGTTTTTGAATATTATATTATATCTTTTGAGGTTTTAAATTATTGTATTATTCAGGGGTGCTTATGAACTGTTTAGTGAAACCAATAAGTTAGAGAGAACCCCTCGCCATTATTTCTGCATTTAGTTAGGTTCCGGTTCGCGTCGCCCCGCCCGGTTGAGCTTCCGCGGGTCGGGGCACGACACTGCCGGCGATGCACTCATCGAGGACGCGGGCAACGGTGGTCGTCTGGCGGAAGGGGTGGAAGAAGAAGCGGCAATGCCTTTCCCTTTGCCGGCGAGGCCTTTGCGGATGACATTCTTCGTGCGTACCATGGTGGGGGTGGAGGCCAAGATCGGAGCCGGCGACGCTCGACGGGGGCAAAGGACCGTGGGCGGAGAATTGGAAAGGGGTTGGATGAACTGCCCTAGGATGGAGGAAATGGCGACGTTGTGAGTGGGAAAGAAGGATGGAGGAAGCTAATGTGGTGCGGTGGGGGTTCGCGGTGAGGAGGTCTTGCCGGAGACGAGGCCAAGCACCGTTCGGAGGGGAGAACGATGAGCGGCGTGTCCGAGAGAAACGAGAAGGGGGAGAGGAGGATCGATCGTAGGGTGAGAATACCCTAGGATCCATCCAACTCCTAGCTATAAATCCCAAAATAACTCGACTAGGATCGATCCATCCTATGGGGATGGATCGATCATAGTCCACTTGTCACCATCTCAACGTAACACTTAAAGCGTGATAAGAAAGAGTAGGATCGATCGGCCTCAATAGGAGGGATCGATCCGTCTCCTGCCAAACATGCTTTATTGGCCCGTAAACTAGGAATTTCACCCCTATATGGATGGCATCTATGCGGAGCGTCTAAGGCATGCAAGGTGTATCACAGGAATCAAAACCATACACCCAACCATTCCTAACTCAAATTTTATTAACGAACTAAATGAGAAAGAGCAATACTACAAAGTAAAAATTTGAATGGCAAAAAAGGAAAAACTAGCAAGCAACGAACACAAACTAAAATTGACACAAAGCAGAAGTCCTAAAAGTCAAAACAAGATTGTCCTACAACCTAATCATCGCCGTCCTCATCGTCGTCTTCATCATCGTCCTCCAACAGGTCCATGATCTCATTGGTGTCAATCTCCTCTTCATTTGAATCAATCTCGCTCGACCTCGGGGACAATGGACGATCAGGGTCATCGGACGCGTATGGTGACCCTGGTGGTGAGACCGATGGTGATAGAAGCTCAGGGTCGATCAGGGACCACGGTGGTACAACAATGGAATACCCGTCTAGCAATATGAAAGCGACCCACGGATCGTCGAGGTCGGGGTCATGCTGAATAGCATACACGAGACGGGCAAAGACATAAGGAGTTGGCATTGGCCCAAGAAATTCAACACCGATAGGATATTCAATAACAGAACCGGCAGGGTAAACAGGATCGGGGAATTCCCATGGAGGGCAACAGAAGACTGCCGGCGGAGACGGTGGTCGGCTCGAGTCGGCTGAGACCGCATAGTCATCGTCGGATGAAAAGCCCGAGGCTTGAGAAAAAGGAGACCCCGGCTCGAAATTGTGCTTCGACGAACCAGGTGGGCAGGGGCTAGCGATGACGAAGCGTCGCTGGATGTAGACATCGTGGAGTATGCATGCAGACTAGATCGTTGGTAAGAGGAAACGTAAGAAGAAAGACTGGCTAGGGAAGGATCGATCGGTCTAGAAGGGTACGATCGATCCTTCACGGAGTGAAGGAAAAACTCAAACGACCAGAAATAGAGGATGGGACAAAATCCAATACAACCATGGTGATGGGAAGAAGGAACAAGAAAAGGAAAACAAGAAAAGCAAGGGGGAGAAGAGAACGGAAACAAGGAAGAGAATGCGGTGGACGCCGGCCGTGGTTGCCGGCATCATTGGTCAGAACCCATGACGAAAACCATGGGTTCGCCGCGTAGACACACAACAAAACTCGAAAGAAAGTGGTGTAGATAAGACGAAGACTCGTTGGAGTCTTACCAGAAAGATGGAATAGCCTGGAGGAGCACGCCAGAATCGGGGATGACGACGGAGAGCAAGAGCCAAAAGCAGAGGATAGGAAGTTGAACGGAGGCCGCGGAGCAAGAGAAAGAAATATAAACCCAATCGTTAGGAGGCCTAGTCGGAGTAGGAATCCAGGCTGATAAGGATGTGAAGGCTGGTGAACGGATCGTGCTTAAGTTGGAGTTGGAGTCCGACTTGGGTACGACGACGGTGGTGTTAACCATATATGTTTTCAGAAAGACTCGAGCAGGATCGATCGCCCTAGACCGGCTGGATCGATCCTTCGCCACGTGGACGCATCGGGTGCGATCGGATGATATAGTGAATAAATAGGCCCGATCGATCTAACTCGTTTAAAAGGATCGATCCTACTTACTCAACTAGACTCAATGGGAAGGACGAATAGAAGAATCGATCGGAAGGTAACTCGTCCAAAACACCAAGTTCTGTCACCAAAAAAATAGCTACCTAGGATCGATCGGTCACGATAGGAAAGATTGATCCTACTCTCGCAACTAGTTTCTACTATTGAAGGAGAGATAGAATGATCGATCGGAAGGTGTAGTGCAAAATACACTACGTTCTGCCAAAATTAAATAAACAAGTAGGACCGATCCCTCTCCTATGTCACGATCGATCCAACCACCTTAAGGAGTAAAGTTTAGACGGAGAGATAAAACGATCGATCATGTGGTGGAGTAAAGAAAATACTACGTTCTGCCAAAATTAAATACCCACATCGGATCGATCCTTGGGGTAGGTGGGGTCGATCCGACTAATGCCCAATAAAAATTATGCGTGATGCGAAGAAGGATCGATCCTACCGTGGCTGGAGGATCGATCTCTCTCAATGAAAAGTGAGAAAACGCATAACAGACCTGGGAATTATGCCTCTAATAACAACGTCAAAATAAGAATGTGAGTACCCGTTCCTCCAACCCGGTCCGACCGCATTAGGTCGAGGGCTTGGCTTGGTTGGTGTTGGCCCGGTTGGCCTTGGGTTGCGATCAGTTGATCGCATCGCTGTTTTTGGACTCCAAGGGCAATTTGGTAAATTGCGCCTTGGTGGTCGGTTTCACACCCGCGTAGTGCACACACAGCCTTGATTGATGTACGTGATTGAATAGATCCAGTAGGAGTGTTCGGGATCGACAGATCCGGACGGGAATGCGAAGAGATATCGCAATTTGGAGTTTAATCGGACTCGGTCCAATTAAACTGACTAAACTAGATTGGTTTAGCCACTTAAGTGGCTTAACCCTCTATTCTCTCTCCCTTTCTTTATTTTTCCCTTTTTCTTTTCTTTTCCCTCTCCCTTCCCCTGCCTTCCCCGTGCCCGATCCCTCTCCCTTTTCTCCTTCTCCTCCGCTCGCGACCACGTCAGCCGCCCTTCATCCTCCTCCGGAGCTCCTTCGCCATCACCGTGCCCACGTCTCTCCCGAGCTCTCCTCTCCTCTTCCCAGATCCCCTCCGGCTTCTCCCTCCTCTCCTTCTCCATCTTCTCGTCGCGCGTGGATGGAGGCGTTGGACGGCTCCCGGCGGTTCCCCGGCAAGCCAGAAGCAGCGGCGACGGCCCCTCCTCCTTCTCCTTCGGTCCTTTTCTCTCTCCCGCGGCCTCTCTTCCTTCTCCGACGACGATGGCTGCGGTTTTGGGAGGCCTATGGCGGCACTCCGACGAGCTGGAGACGGCGGCTTCGACAGAGGACGGCGGATCAAGGTGGATTAGCAGTGGATTAGCGTGTGAAGGTAGGGTTTCTACCTTGATCTTTAGGAAATGCTAGATCTAGGGTTTGATTGTTGAATTAGTTGATTTCTATGCTCTAATTAGTCTCTCGATGCATGTTCTTCATCTGGTAGATGTTCTTTGGATTTGATTGTGATTCAATTGGGTTTTCTAAGCATTTATTCCCGGATTTTATCGTATCTCTGTTCTTCGATGAACAGTCACGTTCAAGCCCGGTTTGTGAGCTGTGTGAGCATGATCTCGTGAAATGTTCAAGATGAAAGTTGTAGATCATCGAGTTCTCTTTGGATTACCGCTGGTTTCGTGATTTTTGGATTTATATACGATTTTTAGTGAATTGTTTTCTAAACTCCTGCGAAACAGAAATTAAGAAATCGATTAGTAAAATCTGAGGAAATTAGACTTCAATTAGACCTAATTCTTGGTCAGCATGTTCCTAGAATGCTAATCTATTTCTCCCTATGTTTAATTTTAAATCTGAAGTTGTTTGGATGTTGAATTATAATGTTTTTGTCGCCTCTATCGGTGGTTTACTGTAGCAGTCTGAGAATTAGCTTGTTAGTGGATTTCTATGTTCTAATTAGTCCCTTGATGCATGCTTAGTAATTTATTGAAGCTTCATGCAATTTGATATGGGTCTTATCCGGAGTTTTGGAAGTTTTTCCGGTTTTTACCGAAGCTCTGTTTTTCTACGTGTTGAGCTGTTCTAGCTCAGATCTGGGCTCATACGTGCATGATCTTGTTTGATTATCAAGATCAAAGTTGTAGATCATCGAATCTACTTTCAACTGACGCTTATTTCATAATTTTCAGATTTTTGTACTATTTATTGTGAATTGTTCCCTGATCTGCTACGAAACTGAATCCTTGATAAAAGCTTGGGTTTTTGGTCGAAAATGGAGTTTTTCTTGATCTATTTACTTCGGTCTTCTCGTAGTAGATTGCTAAGGCTGTTAGATATCATGTATATGAATTCTTGGGTAATTATGAAGGATTTATGTCAAGTTTTAATCATGTGTAGCTCTAGGTTTCAATCATGCAAATATTATCTTTTCTCGCAATTAATGTTAATCTTGTTAGATTTATGTGAGTATTTAATTGCGTAGACTAAATGGGCTGACAGTATGCCATTTACCGCTTTGTGGTTGAACCAAGGGAGTCATGCCCTTGGGATGTTTTGATAACTGAATGGGCCGAAGTTGTGCCCTAGTGTTGTTTATTATATTTGTTGTTGATTGATGATTGCGTGGCCGGGGTTGTACCCCCGTTGTAGAAATTGCGGTTGATTGTTGTGGACACCGTCGTAATGCCGAAATTTCGATTGAATGTGTTGTTGCTTGTTTACGGTCCGTGGGCGCCATTATAATATTGGATTATTGTAATTTAGACCTTTATCTGCTTTATGCATGTTTACCCCCTGACGAGCTGTAGGCTATTGATGAATAAATATTATATCACACAAGTATACGAATCGGTGCAATCAGTATAGTAGCAAGACGAGTATCGTACCCACAGAGATTTGTAAAGATTATTAGAGTGAAACGCTAAAGAACAGAAAAGAAAGAAAATAAGGAAGGGAAAATAGGAATATGAAGTCTTGAAAATAGATGATCTAATAACAAAATAAGAAAACGATGGAAATATGATGGATGAATACTAAGGTTCCGACTTCAGCATAACATCCTCATTCTATGCGTTGAATCAATAAAGATCTCAGTTTAATTTCAAGGGCTCGCTCTTCCGGTATGATGATCCATTCGATCGCGGTCTTCACCAAGTACCTTCAATTAACCCTAGCTAATGAACCCATAGCTAAGGATCAATCAAGAATCCATTTAGCTCTGAGGAACAATTATGAACCAAGAAGTGTCTTAGCTTGAACCTGGCTTCGACTAAATCTCATTCATTCATAGATCCTGCAAGATTAGGGAATGAACCCTCCCCCAATCTCACATAAAATAATCTATAATACTTCTATTGGCCAGATAAACGTATTTAGGATCTCAGTTATAGTAATGAATGAAACTAGGAAAATAAACTGATTAAATAATCATGATCCAATAACATAGAATGATTTAGTTAGGCTACATCGGTTCCTTAGCAAAGGGATTAGCCACTCATGTTCATAAAAACAACCAAGATATTCATAAGAAGGATAAGAAAGAAAAACCTTAGATATTCATGCAGTCTTCTCCCCTCTTTCCGGCCTTCAAAACTCCTCCAATAGTGCTGGCTAACCTCCTTCATAAGTCTTGGATGACTTCCTTAAATAGGGGTAAGAAACCCTAACTTTGCTTCAACTTTTGGATTAAATCTGGTCCGTTCGTTTTCAGGTCGTCCGACAAGAGATCGATCTTCTTTAGGATAAAGATTGATCTTCTTTCTTTTCTCAATTTTCATAACCTGGTTCGCCCCGACTAAGATCGATCTCTTTAAGGAAAGGATCGATCTTCTTTCTCCGTAGACTAGGCTCCTTCGAACACGCCCAGGTTCAGATCGATCTTTTCAAGGAAGAGATCGATCTCTTTCATCAATTGTTGACGACGCCCACAACGGATCAATCTTTCTAGTAAAGAAGATCGATCTTTTATTTCCTGCATCTTTCTTCAGCTATTCTGCCCTGCGCACTGGTACTAGAAACACTGTAACTTCCCCTATCCAGCTCCAAATCACGAACCGTAAAATTCTCAAGAAACTAGACTTCAAGGGCTTTCCAACCATATATGGCCCATCATCTGGTTCTTCATGAGCAGGTACAGTTTAATCTTTCAAGTTGATTCATGTAATCTTTTTAGCTTCTTTGCTCCTTTTTTCTGCATTTTCCAAACAACTATGTGAAGCAACATATAAATATAAAAATAGTAATAAAGATGTTGATTAAGGGTAATAATCTAACAATTGAGATGGTTATAAGGCTATTCAGAGGGCACTTTCATGCACTCATCACACCTGCCAACCAGCTTATTGCTAGTCTCTAGCAATTCAAAGCGCATAAAATATAATTAAGCACACTAGCGGTTCAAGGGTGTAGACATGCATAATAAGAGTTCTACCTTGTCAAGTCAATAGTGTTCTATATAGTACAGAGCACGAAAACATCCTATACTCATACACATACTAGCAACACATGAAATCAACTTCTACACATCAAACATGCTAATCACCATCCCAAAGAACACATGTGATGTGACAAATAAATGTTACGTACATAAGCAACTTCTACCTACCATTAGTCCAAACACACCACTATCTTCCGGACCAATCATCCAACCCTCGCATTTAAACTATAACATGCTTTTTTTGTTTTTCTTTTTGAACTATCAGACACTTTGCCTTTTTACGCGAGCACTCTCCGCTTCCTGAGGCGCAGAGACCCGGTTACTTAGCAAAAGACATAATAGTTTTTTTTTTTTTAGCTATCAGTAGTTCTACCTTTTTACGCGAGCTCCCCGCTTCCTGAGGCAAGAACACCCGATTACTCAGTAGATCACCTAATAGTCGTTTAGGCACAGCTTATTAAAGCTCCAGAACTTTTTCTACATGCTTTCTCAACATACTAGCTAAAGTTGAAATCATGGTCTAGATTAACAATAGCATGCTCATTCCTCTGGTGAATATAATTGCCACTGCACATAAAGTGCTCGTGTGTGAATCACATGTTATTCTACCTTCAGACTAACGCGCATGCAATCAATGTATAGCCCAATCCATATGAAAGCAGCATGTATAATAAGCATAAAAATTTCAGCTCATGCACAATTTAACACTACTATACCCACAAGGTAGCATGAATACAGTCACGAATGTCTACACCCCCCAACCTGAAATTAATATTGTCCTCAATGTGTGCATCGTAAACAATAACATACGTAGGAGGTGGCAATACAAATTTCCATAGAAAGAAGAGACAACATAATGTAAATAGGAAAGAGGCCACATGATAGAGTAAGCCAACATCTCCTCAAGGATCTTCAAGGTGGTTGAAATCCTAAAATAAAAACAAAAGAGAAAACATAAAACTGAAAACTAAAACTAAAACTTAAAAACTGGTCACCTTGGTGGGTTGCCTCCCACCCAACGCTTTATTTAACGTCTAGGCAAGACGTATTGCAAAGCCTTAAGGTTCAGTCAGGTTTGTATGGCTGTAATGCTTCAAGCGGTGTGACGACCTCCTTTGCTCTCTTATAATTGTGCAAGTCATCCTTCGCCATTGTCAAATCCATTTCCAGTGTAGTCTTCACTTGCTCCTGCCTGAAATTAGAGAACACCAATGAATCTACAATATCTACTGAGAAGCAATCAAAAGAGTTTGAAGGAAAGGACATAGACTCAAACACTTTAAATTCAACAGTTTCACCTAAAACTGTCATGCTAAGCTTACCATCATTCACATTAATTATAGTTTTGGCTGTAGCCATGAATGGACGTCCCAACAAAATAACTAACTTTCTATCATTCAACGGTGCCTCATCCATATCCAATATCACAAAATCAGCAGGGATAATTAACTTATCAATTTGTACTAAGATGTCTTCTACAATGCCTAATGGATATTTAATTGAACGATCTGCAAGTTGTAGAGACATAGTAGTAGGTTTTAATTTACCAACACCTAGCTGAAGGAAAACAGAGTAAGGCATCAAATTAACACTAGCTTCTAAGTCAAGCATTGCCTCCCCTATTTTTGTATCACCAACAGTAATATTAATGTTAAAACTCCCTGGATCCTTAAGCTTGGGTGGAAGCTTCCTTTGTAGAACCACGCTTGCCGTCTCTGAAACCATCACCTTTTCAGGAGGTTCATACATACATTTAGAAGTACGTAGTTCCTTGAAGAACTTTGGAAAGGCTGGCATTTTCCAAATCACATCAAGTAATGGTAAGTTCACATTAACTTTAGATAGAATATCATAAATTTCAGAATATGACTTATCCATTTTGGCTTTCCTTAGGCGGCCTGGACAAGGAATTGGTGGAACATATGGTGGAGGATTGCTGTGATGAACCTCCGGAACTGAATTTGCTCTCTTTTCATGATCAAAAGCAGATGTGGCCGGTGGTGGCTTCTTTGAGCGTTCCTCCTTTTCAACTTCCTCAATTTTATCATCACTACACATATCAGTAACTTCAGCATTAATATTATTATCAATTATCTTACCTGAATGAAGAACAGTAACTGCGTTGGCTTGCTCAGGTTGGCTTGAAAATCTGCCTGGAACATAGGCTTGTACAGCATCTGTAAGCTGTCCCACTTGAACTTCCAACTTCCCAATGGATGCTGCAACATTCTTCAATGCAGTATCATGTCTAGCAATGGCCGAATCTTGTTGTTCCATCCTGGAGTCTACTTTCTGCATAAAAGCTAACATAGTCGCTTCCAAAGACGACTTAACAGGTGGGTTAGAATGATTATCAGTAGGCGTACTAGTATTAGCATTATTTTTCCATGAAAAATTTGGATGCTCCCTCCAACCAGGATTGTAAGTATTTGCATAAGGAGCAAATCTAGGTCTCGGGTTATAAGCATTCATCAAATTAGCTTGTTCTTGCACATATTCAGGAAATTCACTATCAGAAGGACATGAATCAAACCTATGACCAACAATATTGCACATTGAACAAACCTCGACCGATTTTGCTAGTGTGGACATCATCACGTCCATCTTCTTGTTGAGGGCTGCGATTTGCCTTGCCAAATCATCGTTCTGGTTCATCTCATAGACGCCTCTCGCCTTATTCCTTGTGTCCCTCTGCTGCGAGTTAGATACCAACATCTCATAAATTTCATATGCCTCTGGTGGTGTCCTTTTGAACATCGCTCCACCTGCAGCATTATCTACCATAGTCTGACAAGAAAGATTTAGTCCATCATAAAAATATTGCATCTGATTTTATAAAGAATAATTATGATGTGGACATTGCATCAAAAGCATCTTAAATCTATCCCATGCTTCATGGAATGGTTCTTCATCAGATTGCTAAAAATTTGGAATTTGCCTTCTCAAGTTAGTAGTCATAGCATGAGAATAAAATTTACTAACAAACTTGTTATAAATTGCATCCCAAGTAGTGAGTGATCTAGGAGGCAACGACATCAACCATCTCTTTGCTTTATCTTTAAGAGTATAGGAAAAACATCGCATCCTCAGTTGATCTTCAGTAATGCCACCTAGAGGAAAAGTCTGAATAGTAGCATAATAATCTTTCACAAACGTTAGTGCATCCTCTTGAACACCTAGATCTGATGTGAATAGGCTATATTTGCTAGATCTCTTCTTCCAACCAATTTGATCTACTTTATCGTTCAAGGGCAATAACTTTTCTTTCCGTGATCGGCGACCTTGCATTCACTACTAATAAACTCTAACCAAATCCCCCGCAACGGCGCCAAAAACATGATGAATAAATTTTATATCTCGCAAGTATACGAATCGGTGCAATTAGTATAGTAGCAAGATGAGTATCGTACCCACAGAGATTTGTAAAGATTATTAGAGTGAAACGCTAAAGAACAGAAAAGAAAAAATAAGGAAGGCAAAATAGGAATATGAAGTCTCGAAAATAGATGATCTAATAACGAAATAAGAAAACGATGGAAATATGATGGATGAATACTAAGGTTCCGACTTCACCATAACATCCACATTCTATGCATTGAATCAATCAAGATCTCAGTTTAATTCCAAGGGCTCGCTCTTCCGGTATGATGATCCGTTCGATCGCGGTCTTTACCAAGTATCATCAATTAACCCTAGCTAATGAACTCATAGCTAAGGATCAATCAAGAATCCATTAAGCTCTGAAGAACAATTATGAACTAAGAAGTGTCTTAGCTTGAACCCGGCTTCGACTAAATCTCATTCATTCATAGATCCTGCAAGATTAGCAAATGAACCCTCGCCCAATCTCACATAAAACAATCTATAATACTTCTATTGGCCAGATAAACGTATTTAAGATCTCAGTTATAGTAATGAATGAAACTAGGAAAATAAACTGATTAAATAATCATGATCCAATAACATAGAATGATTCATTTAGGCTACATCGGTTCCTTAGCAAAGGGATTAGCCACTCATGTTCATAAGAAAGATAAGAAGAAAAATCCTAGATATTCGTGCGGTCTTCTCCCCTCTTTCCGGCCTTCAAAACTCCTCCAATAGTGCTGGCTAACCTCCTTCATAAGTCTTGGACAACTTCCTTAAATAGGGGTAAGAAAACCTAACTTTACTTCAACTTTTGGATTAAATCTGGTCCGTTCGTTTTCAGGTCGTCCGACAAGAGATCGATCTTCTTTCTTTTCTCAATTTTCGTAACTTGGTTCGCCTCGACTAAGATCAATCACTTTAAGGAAAGGATCGATCTTCTTTCTCCGTAGACTAGGCTCCTTCCAACACGCCCAGGTTCAGATCGATCTTTTCAAGAAAGAGATCGATCTCTTTCATCAATTGTTGACGACACCCACAAAGGATCGATCTTTCTAGTAAAGAAGATCGATCTTTTATTTCCTGCATCTTTCTTCAGCTATTCTGCCCTGCGCACTGGTATGAAAAACATTGTATCTTCCTCTATGCAGCTCCAAATCACGAACCGTAAAATTCTTCAGAAACTAGACTTCAAGAGGTTTCCAACCATATATGGCACATCATCTGGTTCTTCATGAGCAGGTACAGTTTAATCTTTCAAGTTGATTAATGTAATCTTTTCAGCTTCTTTGCTCCTTTTTCCTGCATTTTCCAAACAACTATGTGAAGCAACATATAAATATAAAAATAGTAATAAAGATGTTGATTAAGCATAATAATCTAACAATTGAGATGGTTATAAGGCTATTCAGAGTGCACTTTCATGCACTCATCAACTATGCCTAGCCCTGTATGTTGTGATGTCATATTGTTGGATGTATGAATTCCTCTTAGATGTGTGCGTGAGCATTGCATGCATTTGCTTGCATTAGAGGCATCAGGCTAGGTGGTAGGCGATGGATTCAATCGCCGATCCGGGGTTCTCGGGTAGCCCGGGTCTAGCCCTAGGACCGGGGTTTGGGGTAGTCGAGGATTAGGACGTGATTATCATCAATGATTATGTTTGATATTATTCGAGGATTATTAGGTAGTCGGACTGGAATATTGTTGTTGAGGTTTAGAGGTCGTGTTGTTTCTCCAAGGCCAAGTGCTAAGGATGGATGTCGATGCGTTCCCTGACATGTGTGTCCCCGCGAGAGATGGTATAACTGGGCAGGGTGGTGTCTGGACAGGAGCCTGCAGTCTTTGTTTCCTCTCGTTTGTTCTTGGGTAAGGGTGATCCCATATGGTACCGTTCCCCTGTTGGTGCTTAGGGTGATCTTGGTAACATGTTCAAGAGAGAGGTTCATGACGGGAGCCCTTGGGACATTAATAGGGTTATGGGACCCTTGGCAATCCTCAGACTTAGGCGGAGAGACAAAACAGTTGTTGTTTTCCTCCTACCTGGGCTGCATCGGCGATGCAGTCCTTTCCTTTCAGGTGATCTTCTAGGCGTTGGCGCACCATTCTCGAGGTGATCGCGGACTTGGAGTTTCGAGGAGTACTTGACGATCATGGAGTTCTTCTATTGTTAATTTACAGTTTTAATCAATTGATGTATAATTTGATGTATCCAATAACAGAATTGTATGATTATTAATTCAGTTCTATTTTGAGAAATGTTGTAATATTCTTTGATATAGATGTTGAGGAATGTGAGGATGTTGAGATTGTAAAATTGTGAAATATACAGGTTTATTGTGTTTTAATTATAAGGGAGATTCTGCCAAATTTTTTTTATAAATAGGTTTAAATGGCTCACGCCTCGATCTTGATGGGTTTTCTGGGTCGGGGCATGATAGTTTGGTATCAGAGCAGGCTGTAGATCCCAGGGATAGGACTAGGCTTGCGGTTGAGATTTTGAGTGTGGAATGGGATAGTTCTATGTCTAGAACATCCTTGTATGATTGTTTGCGAATGCGTGTGATGTGCATTAGTTAGGTTGTTTGCTGTGGGTTTTGGTTTTTGGTTGTGTCGTGACGCCTCAAGGGGAGATGTGCACGCACACCGGCGCTGTCCGTTCCCTCGCCTGACAGTGTATCTCCCCCCGTGCTAAAGATGAGCGAGTAGGGAATCGGACGTGTGTCGTCTTTATACTTTTGAAATCTCGAGAGGTGAACCTGCTAGGGTTTAGAGACATCGTTGGAGATCCTTCGATAGTAGAGGACTGATTGAAGGAGGTGTCCCGGATCTCGGATGTTTTGGACATCTTGGAGTATCAATTGCTTGGGAAGCCGTTGCTTTCTTGCCTTCCCAGGAAGCGATGCATAGTGGTGCTTGTCAGGGCCACTAAGGACACTGTTGGTTGTGTGTTGAGAACAGTTCGCGTACTATTCTTTGACACCTACCCTTAGAGGGTGGTGTAGTTGGGAGTACCTTCCTCTGTTCTTGGTACTCGGACCGCGTGGCAGTACACGGGTTGGTTTGACCACCTGGTTCGGTATGCTGGAGCGACAGTGGGGGACGCCCTGGACTGTACTCCGGATACTAAGATAGATGACTTGAGGGTTGACACCGGACGATTGGTCGGTGATCGTGGTGAGTTTTGGGGTTGTCGTTCCTGCTTCTGAGGAACGGCAGGGTTGTCCTTGGTAGAGACAGTGATTTCAGTATCAGCGACAGCCGTGGCAGTAGCAACGTCGTTCCAGTCCTTTGAGAGGTAGCATGGACAGCCAGACTGAGAGGGAATCCACAAGGTGCTCGAGTGCTAGCCACCGGGTGGCTTTCCGTCGACGGCGCTGGTTGCGAGGGGCGCGAGACGCTTACCGCAGAGTAGTCGGGCGTGACGCACGGCGTGGAGCAGAGCAGTGGGTTGATGCCACAGCTGGGGCAGGTACCTATGGCAGACGCGGGAATTCAGATTCCAGATAGAGCCTTGCCGGAGACGAGGCAGCGACCAGTCTTACCGGAATTTCACGCACTTCTTGGCAGGAAGCACCTTCAGCAGCAGCCCGTTTCAGAGCAACCTACCTCCAGCTTTCAGCTTTCAGCTTCAGTCTTCAGCTTTCGGTGTGTCTTGCGGCTCGTGATTTTCTTGTGGCGCTGGGTGTTTCTCCCTTGTGACTTGTCCCCATGCAGCTATGTTGGCTTGGGATTGGAGTCGAGTGTGGCTTTGGGAGTAGCCACCGATTTGGGACAAGAGCTTGGGTTGGTTGCTCTTGTCGGGGCGTTTACTAGAGGTTGGAGATCTCTAGGTGTCCGTCGCCCACGTGTGGGACACGTTGGGGTTCGACGGCTTCCTCGATTTGCGCTGGTTGGTCGCGCATCGAGCCGTGTTTGTTGGGCCTGGGAAGGTGTTGTGGGTACATCTGACGGCATTGTTTTGCTCTCGTTGAAGGTCGCGGGTTGGCGCGTCTTCTGGTTGTCGAGAGCTGGGGTTGTTCACCAGTTTGTGGTGAACTCTTCCCTCTTTTGTTTTGAGGGTGCTCGGGAGAGCAGGTGTTCCCTCATGTTGTTGTTTGTGCAGCTGACCTTTTGAGGAGCTTCCAGAATATTCCGCCTTTGCGGGATTGCTGATAAGTCACTAATTATTTCTAATTAAACCCCTTAGATTACCTTTGTTAGGCCTAGAGTAGTTGTATTTGATATCATATTGCTTGATTTCAGGTTCAAGTAGGATTTGAGAAGAAATACCAGAAATTCGACCAAAAATCACTAAATTCTTCAAAAAGACTGCTTCGTCGACTGTTTGGAAATAAATCCCCAGATATTTTACAAATCTCCAAATATTCTGAAATTCTTGGAGATAAAAGAAGACTGCTAGCTCTACATCTTTCATGTTGAAGACTTTGTGAGATTTGGTTTACGTTGGCGCCAGTTTTGAATCAAAGTCTGAAGTATGGAAGTTTGAGAGAAAAGCTGAAGAAATTAATTAATGACGTGGCAGTTATTGACCCAGTCAGATCAACTAGAGTGACGGATGGGATTTGAGTCCGATGGATTGCTCTGATGACGTCAGCAACCCGGAATTTAGGAAAATTAGACTTTAAGTTCAACTATAACTCCTAATTCCGAGGTTAAGGGTTTCTATGATAAAAAGGGGTTGTTCCAGCCGAAAATGAGGATCTTTTGGACCACTTTTGGAGGAGAAGGCTAGGGTTTTGAAGATGGAGATCTTTCCGTGGGGATCGACGGCTTCCTTCCCAACACCTATGGATCTCTCCCAGAAGATGAGTAACTAATTCTAAACTTAGGGATATCATGAAACCCTAGTGTAGCTTTTGATTTTCTTTGGTTTGATTCTTGTAAACTTCTTCTCAACATGATATCATAAATATGGTTTTAATAATTAGAGATTTGAGGGAACAGAGTTTCTTTGATGTATTTTCAGTCGTATAGGCTTTCTGTGATTGTTTATACAGATTTATGATATGGTTTTCATGTGATTTATTGTTTGCTTTTGAAATAGGCTATGCTATGCTAGGATTGGTTGTGCCAAGGTCATTAGGAGTAGTATAACTTAAAATAATCGTAGGATCGAAGACAACCTATGCCAAGAAAGATAGACTATGCCGTTAGGAACATAAATCTTATTTTAGGGATTCATGTGAGCTTGTAGCCATATGATCCATAATGTTGATAGAAGTGAACAAGAGGATAACTAGAGAAGATTGAAGGTGAAGCTCGGGTGGATTGAGTAATCTTTAGGTAATTCATCACTTGGTTCCAATTCCGATCACTTTACTTGCTTTCTTAGATAGTTGTTTAGATAATTCAACCCACCTTTTGATTACTCCGCTTAGGGATCAAGAGTTTTGAGAACTGACTTTGTTTTTCCTGGTAATTCCCTGTGGTTCGACTCCGGATTTCACCACTAGTCTACGTAGTAGTATTAGTGATTGAATAAGGATATAAATTTAAGATTTGATGGAGGTTAGCAACGTTTTAATGACGACGTTTGTGAGCGATTAATTGCCGAGTTTGGGCTCGAGGTTCGTTCGAGGTAATTTAGCCAGTGTCTTCAGTGAACGCGTAACAGAGACCTTAGGGCCGAGTAGGTCGAGCTGTAGTTGGGGCAGATGCGACCATCGAGGATGTGTGTTTGCTCTTCCGGACCATGAGCAGCTGGACCGCGTGCATCAGTTTCCACCGTCTCAGCAGTTTCAGCAGTCACATCAGTAGGCTGGTCCCGAAGCTTCCGTTCTCCGAGGAGTACGTGCCTGTTGGAGTACATCGCCGAGATACTCGTCAGCTCAGAGTTTTGTCGACCTTCTCGTAGGTCGGACTTCACACCAGCTACAATTAGATAATGATTCCGAATTGTGACATCCCGAGGACAGCTTTCAGTACGAGGTACAAACTGTGTCAGCGACAAACAGATTAGTTGATCCAGCTGAGCTCGAGCAGATATGTAACGGTAGAGATTGAAGACTGTATTCGAGATTCAGCAAAGGCATTTTCAGGACCGCGGGATTGTTGACCAGATTGACCAGGAGACCGAAGCTCTTGTCTTAAAGTCACTACGTCAGTGCCTTTAAGGGTGACAACAACTGCTAGTTGCTAGAAAGGTCTCGACCTTTCAGATATTTCACCTTTCAATTTAGACCAATGCTGTAGATGTTACCTCGAGCAGAGGAGCCAGAGTGATTAGAGCAACTTTAGTGGCAGTGACAACCCGTTAGTGGCGGAGATGGAGTCAGTTATCCAGTTTAGACAGCACTCATTACCACTCAGAAGATGTCAGTATTTCAGTCTAGAGCGATGGTGATGTGAAGCGATGACACGAATCTTACGGAGGTCCGTGCCCAGATTGATGCCCAGCGTGTGGATGAGAATTAGACAGCATCAGAGACAGTAGGTTGCGCTTCAGAGGCCGAGCCTCAGTTTCAGAGTTGTGCAATGCTGGTGTTCAAGCATCCTACTCCTTTCCTTTGTTGACCACCTCGGAGGTATGGTGGTATGTCGTGACCGTCATCAGCGTTGGTAGCACGAGATGCAGAGTTCATCCCAACTACTTCACCTGTCAGGAGGTGAAGGCAGAGCATCCGCAGATAGCAGACCCGTTGTAGTTTTTGCAGTGTCAACGAAAGTGGAAGCATAGCATGGCGGATGTCGTCGCCAGATCACCGAGGACTCAGAGGGGACGATCCAGATCTCGAAGGACATGTTTAGGGCATGTGTCCTTGACGCAGCAGGCAGCTGGGAGTACGTCGATTTTGCTGGAGTCTGTCTACTTCAGTAGTCGTCAGTCCAGACTTATGTACCATTCGAGGCATAGTACGGCAGTTTGTGCCGTTCTTGTCTTAAAGACAGATTAGTTGATCCAGCTGAGCTCGAGAAGATATATGACGGCAGAGATTGAAGACTGTATTCGAGATTTAGCAAAGGCATTTTTAGGACCGCGGGATTGTTGACCAGATTGACCAGGAGACTGGAGCTCTTGTCTTAAAGTCACTACGTCAGTGCCTTTAAGGGTGATAGCAACTGGTAGTTGCTAGAAAGGTCTCGACCTTTCAGATATTTCACCTTTCAATTTAGACCAATGTTGTAGATGTTACCTCGAGCAGAAGGGCCGAAGTGATTAGAGCAACTTTAGTGGCAGTGACAACCCGTTAGTGGCGGAGATGGAGTCAGTTATCCAGTTTAGACAACACTCATTACCACTCAGAAGATGTCAGTATTTCAGTCTAGAGCGATGGTGATGTGAAGCGATGACACGAATCTTTCGGAGGTCCGTGCCAAGATTGATGCCCAGTGTGTGGATGAGAATCAGACAGCGTCAACAGACAGTAGGTTGCGCTTCAGAGGCCGAGCCTCAGTTTCAGAGTTGTGCAATGATGGTGTTCAAGCATCCTACTCCTTTCCTTTGTTGACCACCTCGGAGGTATGGTGGTATGTCGTGACCGTCATTTGTGTTGGTAGCACGAGATGCAGAGTTCATCCCCACTACTTCACCTGTCTGGAGGTGAAGGCAGAGCATTAGCAGATAGCAGACCCATTGCAGTTTTTGCAGTGTCAACGAAAGTGGAAGCATAGCATGGCAGATGTCGTCGCCAGATCACCGAGGACTCAGAGGGGACGATCCAGATCTCGGAGGACATGTTTAGGGCATGTGTCCTTGATGCAGCAGGCAGCTGAGAGTACGTCGATTTTGCTGGAGTCCGTCTACTTCAGCAGTCGTCAGTCCAGACTTATGTACCATTCGAGGCATAGTACGACAGTTTGTGCCGTTCTTTCGATTGCTCAACAGGGATTATTGAAGCATCACCCACCATTCCAGACGTCATCAAGCAGACCTCAGAGGGAGTAGCACAGATCAGGTAGAGACTCTTGACAGCGCAGAGTAGACGAGAGCTACGCAGGTCAGAGGCGATGATCTTTGGAGTTTTTTTGTTGGCGACAGTGTTCCTGAAGGTCCATCCACATAGAGGACTAGTCAGAGTTGGCAAAGAACAGAGAACGGATGAGGTGGGGGCTGAGGTAGCCCTACTCCGATAGTCTACACTAGAGTCATGACGACGTGGAGAGACGACGACACAGAGCCTACGGAGATACATCATGGACTTCGTCATCAGCTTAGTTGGCATCAGTGCAGAGGTAAGAAAAGAGAGTTCCTTCCTTGTTACCTCACTGTTCAGGAGGCGGAGACGGAATACCGACATACAACATAAGTGTTGCAGTCCTTTTCCAGTGTCAGTGTGAATGTCATAGCATGACAAACTTCATCCTTTGATTCAGATATCGGCACCCAATTTTTAGAAGGTTAGTGCAGATCAGGTCAGAGTTGACAGAAGATTTGTATAGATCAGAAGTGACAACAGTTGAGAACACACGTTGGTGGCAGAGTGTCCTTCTGGATGATCGAACACAGAGATCCAGTCAGTGTTGGTAGCAGAGGTGCCGAGGAGGCATCGTTCAGTTATGTCATGCATCATCAGACGTGACGATTCGAGCTTTGGCCAGAAACATTGCATAAGAGGGCAGTCAGTTCAGATGATTGGTAGGAGAGACCAGTTTTGAGAGACAGAACGGTTCAGTCAGCTTTAGTCCTCTGGAGGTGCAGAGGTGTTGTAGGGGTAACTTGGGAGCGCTGGAGGCGCATATGCAGTTTGTCCCAAGTGGTTCTCACCCCGAGGTGTTTCTTTGCCTTGTGTGGCCGTTGCGGGCGTTGGTGCCCGGTGGTTTGTATTGCTGGTGTTGATGCTCGATGCCTTGTGTGGTTGCTCGGTTTGCGAGCTTGCTGATGATGATGCATAATGTTATATTTTTATCCCCTAATACTTAGTCTCCTATGCTTATTTGGTACCCAAATACACTCATTATTCTTATATTTTGATTTAGGATGCAATTGAAGTCCTTAAGTTCGAAAAGAAGCTGCAAAGAGTATTTGGATCAAATTTAAAGATTAAACTGTACCTACTGATGAAGAACCAGATGCTATGTCAGATATGGTTGGAAAGCTCTTGAAGTCTAGTTTCTGGAGAATTTTACGGTTCGTGATTTGGAGCTTCCTAGAGAAAGAAACAGTGCTTTTACTACAACCAGCGCAGGGCAGAATAGCAGAAGAAATATGCAGAGAATAAGAGATCAATCTTCTTTCCATAAATGATCGATCCCTTATGCACCCAGAGATGAAAAAGACTCACAGTCGACTGCCGCATCGACCGTCAGCCTCTGTCAAAAATATACGCTCGCAGGGTCGATGCGAGGATCGACCGTGAGGCTGAATCTGAAGTCCGGAATAAAGGGATCGATTTTCTTTCCAAAAGAGATCGATCCGAGTCAGGGCGCAACCACAATATGGGAAGAAAAGATCGATCTTCTATCCATAAAGATCGATATTTGTTAACCGACTTTGCATAATTAAGGGCTCAGATTTAATCCGAGGATGGGAAACTTATGGGCTATAAATAGAATTCTTTTTAGGGATTAAGGGGGGCGAATTCTAAAGGTTTTTGGCTGCTCCTTTCTATTTATTTGATATTTCTAGGGTTCTTTCTTCTTTAAAGGATTGGATTGTTCTTGATGGCCTTGCGTGGCTAAACCTTAATTCTTGGTCGAGGGGACTGAAACCTCGGAATCAATGAAACTGTGAGATCTAATCTATTTTTATTGTTCAGTTTATACTTAAGTATTGAATGTTCTTCTGAGATTAAATATTCATAATTGTCTTGTCTAATTGCTAGGAGACCTACTAGTTTATTATTCATTGCGATCTACTGCTAGGTTAGAGATCAAATCCGTAATTGTTTGATACCTCTAATCTGCGAAGCAACTGAGATCTATTGATTTACTGCGTTTCAGAGATTAATAAATCTTAGGAAGAATTTTCGACTAGATTAAATGCAACCACTTGTGCTTGTGTTGTTTAGCTTCATCGATCTCCCTATTTTTAAGGCTGCTACTAGATTAAATCTACAGCGCTTGTCTTAGGTTATTTAGTAGTTAGGGTTGATTAGATCGCTTGTTTCTAATTAACTATGATTGAGGAGAGATTCGAATTTCATTCGAACGGTGAATATTTAAGGTGTAGATTGATTGATACTTGCATCAATGATCAGTTGTTGGATTCCGATGATGGATGTTGACTCAGACGAAGATTTGTTCTCTTGATTCAATTCGATTCTCCGCTTTAGATTGTTTCTTTATTGTGTTCGTTCTACTCAAAACCCCCCATCTTTGTTCACATAGCACAAAACTTATATTAGACGCTCTTCGTGGGATCGACTCGTACTCGCACTACTACATTTATTTTGAAGAGTATTGGTTTTATTTTTGGTTGCTTGCTTCATCACACCAGCATATAGAACAACATTCAAAACCCCCATAGGGATGTCACCCTATCGATTGGTCTATGGTAAGCATTGCCGCTTACCAGTAAATCTTATGGACAAAGTGTGGTTAACTGTTAAACAGGTTAATTGGTTACCTACAGGCTTGAGAGCTCGTTTGCTTCAACTCAATGAGTTGGAGGAAATACAGAATGAAGCCTATGATAATGCTCTTATTTATAAGGCTCGAACTAAAGCTTACCATGACAAGTTCATTACCCAGAGAACTTTCAATATGGGTGATAAGGTTTGGTTATTTAATGCTAGACTACGGCTTTTCCCAAGAAAACTTAAGTTTAGATGGACTGGTCCGTTTGAAGTTACTCAAGTCTTTTCTCATGAGGCTGTAGAAATCCGTCATCTTAACTCTGATTCTCCTTTCATGGTGAATGGCCAAAGGTTGAAACTTTACATAGAAAATCCTCTTACCTTAGAAGCCACACAGCTGTTGCATGAACCAAATCATAAGTAACTGCATTTTCATTGGGTCGAGCTGGAGACGTTAAACCAAGCGCTTGATGGGAGGCAACCTATTTATGATGTGTTTTTAATTAGTTTATTTCTTTCAAGTTTTCTTTGCATGGTTGCTTCATTTCTACTTATTTGCGTATTTGATTTTGATTGTCTATAATGTTGTCATCGCTGCCAGTGGATGGTGGTGTTAATTGGTAGCTTGGGATGTCCATGCTTGACTTCCTTTGGGCATGGAGAGGTTCGTTGTCACGCCCCAACCCAAAAAACCCATCCAGATCGAGGCGTGAGCCATCTAAACCTGTTTATAAAAACAATTTGACAGAATCTCCCTTATAATTAAAACACAAGAAACCTGTACATTTCATAATTTTACAATTTCAACATCCTCACATTCCTCAACATCTATATCAAAGAATATTACAACATTTCTCAAATAGAACTGAATTAATAATCATACAATTCTGTTATTGGATACATCAAATTATATATCAATTGATTAAAACTGTAAATTAACAATAGAAGAACTCCATGATCGTCAAGTACTCCTCAAAACTCCAAGTCCACAATCACCTCGAGAATGGCGCGCTAACGCCCAGAAGATCACCTGAAAGGTAAGGACTGCATCGACCTGCATCGTCGATGCAGCCCGGGTAGGAGTGAGCAACAAAGCTCAGTAAGGTTCTACGCTATTCTACGTCACTTTCAAGGGAGGAAAACAACAACTGTGTTGTCTCTCCGCCTAAGTCTGAGGAATGCCAAGGGTCCCATAACCCTATCAATGTCCTAAGGGCTCCCGTCATGAACCTCTCTCTTGAACATGTTACCAAGATCACCCTAAGCACCAACAGGGGAACGATACTATGCGGGATCACCCTTACCCAAGAACAAACAAGAGGAAACAAAGAATGCGGGCTCCTATCCAGGTACAACCCTGCCCCGTCATACCATCTCTCGCGGGGACACACATGTCCGAGAACGCATCGACATCCATCCTTAGCACTTGGCCTTGGAGAAACAACAAGACCTCTAAACCTCAACAACAATATTCCAGCCCGACTACCTAATAATCCTCGAATAATATCAAAGATAATCATTGATGACAATCACGTCCTAATCCTCGAGTACCCCAAACCCCGGTCCTAGGGCTAGACCCGGGCTACCCGAGAACCCCGGATCGGCGATCGAATCCATCGCCTACCACCTAGCCTAATGCCTTTAATGCCAGCAAATGCATGCAATGCTCACGCACACATCTAAGAGGAATTCATACATGAAACAATATGACATCACAACATACAGGGCTAGGCATAGCCTACAGCTCGTCAAGGGGTAAATATGCATAAAGCAGATAAAGGTCTAAATTACAATAATCCAATATTATAACGGTGCCCACAGGCCGTAAACAAGCAACAACACATTCAATCGAAATTTCGGCATTACGCCGGCATCCACAGCCGTCAACCGTAATTTCTACAACGGGGGCACAACCCCGACCACACAATCATCAATCAACAACAAATATAATAAACAACACTAGGGCACAACTTCGACCCATTCAGTTATCTAAACATCCCAAGGGCATGACTCCCTTGGTTCAACGACAAAGTGGTAAAGGGCATACTGTCAGCCCATTTAGTCTACGTAATTAAATACACACATAAATCTAACAAGATTAACATTAATTGTGAGAAAAGATAATATTTGCATGACTGAAAATTAGAGCTACACATGATTAAAACTTGACATAAATCCTTCATAATTACACTAGAATTCATATACATGATATCTAACAACCTTAGCAATCTACTACGAGAAGACCGAAGCAAATAGATCAAGAAAAACTCCATTTTCGGCCAAAAACCCAAGCTGTTATCAAAGATTCAGTTTCGTCGCAGATCAGAGAACAATTCATAATAAATAGTACAAAAATCCGAAAATTATGAAATAAGCGTCAATTGAAAGTAGATTCGATGATCTACAAGTTTGATCTTGATAATCAAACAAGATCATGCACGTTCGAGCCCAGATCTGAGCTAGAACAGCTCAGCTCGTAGAAAAACAGAGCTTCGGTAAAATCCGGAAAAACTTCCAAAACTCCGGATAAAACCCATATCAAATTGCATAAAGCTTCAATAAATTACTAAGCATGCATCAAGGAACTAATTAGAACATAGAAATCCACTAACAAGCTAATTCTCGGATTGCTACAGTAAACCCCCGTTAGAGGCGACGAAAACATTACAATTCAACATCCAAACAACTTCAGAATTAAAATTAAACATCGGCAGAAATAAATTAGCATTCTAGGAACTTGCTGACCAAGAATTAGGTCTAATTAAAGTCTAATTTCCTCAGATTTTACTAATCGATTTCTTAATTTCTGTTTCGCAGGATTTTAGAAAACAATTCACTAAAAATCGTATATAAATCCAAAAATCACGAAACTAGCGGTAATCCAAAGAGAACTCAATGATCTACAACTTTCATCTTGAACGTTTCACGAGATCATGCTCACACAGCTCACAAACCGGGCTTGAACGCGACTGTTCATCGAAGAACAGAGATACGATAAAATCCGGGAATAAATGCTTAGAAAACCCAATTGAATCACAACCAAATCCAAAGAACATCTACCAGATGAAGAACATGCATCAAGAGACTAATTAAAGCATAGAAATTAACTAATTCAACAAACAAACCCTAGATCTAGCATATCCTAAAGATCAAGGTAGAAACCCTACCTTCACAAGCTAATGCACTGCTAATCCACCTTGATCCGCCGTCCTCTGTCGAAGCCGCCGTCCTCTGTCGAAGCCGCCGTCTCCAGCTCGTCGGAGAGCCACCAGAGGCCTCCCACAACCGCAGCCGTCGTCGTCAGAGACGGAAGAGAGGTCGCAGGAGAGAGAAAAGGACGGAAGGAGAAGGAGGAGGGGCCGTCGCCGCCGCTTCTGGCTTGCCAGGGAACCGCCGGGAGCCGTCCAACGCCTCCATCCACGCGCGACGGGAAGATGGAGAAGGAGAGGAGGGAGAAGCCCGAGGGGATCTGGGGAGAGGACCTAGTTTAGTCAGTTTAATCGGACTGAGTCCGATTAAACTCCAAATTGGTATATATCTCTTCGCAATCCCGTCCGGATCTGTCGATCCCGAACACTTCTACTGGATCTATTTAATCACGTATATCAATCAAGGCTGTGTGTGCACTACGTGGGTGTGAAACCAAGCCAAGCCCTCGACCTAATGCTGACGGTCGACCGTGGGTCTTTTTCATCTTTGGGTGCATAAGGGATCGATCTTTTATGGAAAGAAGATCGATATCTTATTCTCTGCATATTTCTTCTACTATTCTGCCCTGCGCTGGTTGTAGTAAAAGGACTGTAACTTTCTCTAGAAAGTTCCAAATCATGAACCGTAAAATTCTCCAGAACCTAGACTTCAAGAGCTTTCCAACCATATATGAGACATCATCTGGTTCTTTATCAGCAGGTACAGTTTAATCTTTAAATTTGATCCAAATACTCTTTGCAGCTTGTTTTCAAACTTAAGGACTTCAATTGCATCCTAAATCAAAATATAAGAATAATGAGTGTATTTAGATACCAAATAAGAACATGAGACTAAGTATTAAGGGATAAAAATATAATATTTTTGCATCATCATCAAATTCCCTCATACTTAGCTTTTGCTCGTCCTCGGGTAAAACTAAAATTCACTCTACTCAACATATCAAGGTTGCAACGCCATCAACAAAGAACAATCAAGCTCTTCACAACTCATAACATATCATGAACAAACATTTCTGAACAGCTTGATAACAATTAGTAAGCATTTTCACTTGAATATGGAGCGAACCAAATAAGTAGACCCTCACGGAAATAAACACTCGACTCTCATGTGTTTGAAGGGTATGTGTTTCACTCAAATTCATTCCAATAAAAATGATCTACCATAAGCTTACATATCTTCTCATTCTCCACCACTAGAATCACATGCATAACATGGATCATAAGGACTTTCAAGGGTTGTAACGGGGTTTAGGGTCAAGGTGAGAAATATTTGGGAATGTAGCTCAAAAAACCAGTGGAACTAATGAAGCAAAAATGCATCAATAATACATGTGTAACCAATCACTCCATTCAAGAACTTCTTCAATATGCCATTAAAGCACTCACACCATGTAACATTTCTTTGTAGAAATCTTATATAACCATACCCCTTTCTTGGAGTATTAGGAGGATTCAAAACCACATTTTGTACCATGAGAAACAGTTTCCTCCTTCATTTTTTTCCTTTTTTTTTCCTTTTCTTTCTTTGCCTTTTCTGATTTATTTTTCCTTTTTTTTCCAGAGACAGTAGAACTCATGAATTGTGAATGAAAACACGATCCATGTTTCAATAGCCATACCACAAATCCAAACACCCTCACACTTGAAACTTGCACACCTATACATATCATAATGATGCACAATGCTCCACTAGTTCTATGGCTTGGGTAACGGCATTGTTTTTCAGGTTTAAAGCTTGTAATGTAGGTTAACAATGAAGTCAATAAAGCTCAAAGGTGTTTAGCAAAAGGAAAAAGTAATTGCAAGGTAGGCTATTTGGCTTATGTAGTTTATAACAAAGAGGGCCTTAATCATGTTCATGTCCGCATGTGTCAATGTGACCTTGAATAGAATCAAAGCAAGTTCTAGAGAAACAAATCCATGAAAGAATATCTCTCATGAACAAAAGTAATGAGACTGATATGAATGTGTCAGTCTAAAGGCTCAAAATCTCACCAGCTTTTTCTCCTCATTTAGTCACTACCATCTCAAGGAAAATAACTCAACTAATTAATTCTAAGTCGCAAAATCACTCGTTCAATCATGTTATGAATATGTCAAGCTTAAGTAGTTCTCACTCATGGCAAATGCAACCTAAATCTCCTCCCCCACACTTGGAACTGACATTGTCCCCAATGTAAGGTGGAAAGCAAAGAAAAGGTAAATATAACTAAAATGGAAATGCAAAAATAAAAAGAGAAAGAAACAAACTCCCCTTGGTTTGCCTCCCAAGCAGCACCTTTGTTTATTGTCATTGGCTTGACTTCATGCTTTCTTCTTCAATCAGTATAAGTTGGCTCCGCAAGGTCCAATTTTTCAACCTTTTCTGTTTGAACGCCTTCATATAAAGGTTTAAGTCGATGGCCATACACCGTAAACATTTTGAAAGTGGCTAAACTTTGAATTTCAACTGTACCATGAGAAAAAACATTAGTAACAATAAAGGTCCAATCCAACAAGAACGCAACTTACCTGAGAACAAACGTAGGCGTGATTGGTAAAGGAGGACTTTTTGACCAACTTTAAACTCCTTTCTATAGATCATCTTGTCATGAAAAGCTTTTGTCTTTTCATTGTAAATCCTAGCGTTCTCATAGGCATCATTGCGAATTTCCTCTAATTCCTGTAGTTGCAACTTCCTGTGTTCTCCACTCTCATCCATCTTCATGTTAAAGCTCTTGATAGCCCAATAAGCCTTATGTTCTAACTCAACTGGAAGGTGACATGGTTTCCCAAACACCAAACGATAAGGTGACATACCGATGGGTGTCTTATATGCCGTCCTATATGCCCACAAAGCATCATCCAAACGCAAACTCCAATCTTTTCTATTTGGATTCACCTTCTTTTCAATGATGGACTTGATCTCTTGATTTGACACTTCCGCTTAGCACCCATAAGGTGTCAAATCAAGATTTTCTGTTGATCTCTTGATTTAAACGACTCAGATGATCTACGACCCGATTTTCTGTTCCCCTTTTGTCTTCTATCTCCGAATCAAATTCACGCAAGAGAAGTATCCATCGTATTAATCTCGGCTTTACCTCCTTCTTCGTTATTAAATAACGAAGGGCTGCATGATCAGAATAAACAATGACTTTAGTACCAAGTAAATAAGACCGAAATTTTTCTAAAGCAAACACAACAGCTAAAAGTTCTTTTTCAGTTGTAGAATAATTTCTTTGGGCATCATCCAAAGTCTTGGAAGCACAGTAAATTGCATGAGAAGCTCTTCCAATCTTTTGACCCAAAACCGTGCCCACTGCATAATCACTCGTATCACACATTATCTCGAAAGGAACACTCTAGTCAGGGGGCTGAATAACTAGGGTAGAAGTCAACAATTCTTTTAGTTTATCAAATGCATTTTTTCATGCCTCATCGAACTCAAAAACCATGTCCTTTTGTAACAACGTGCATAGCGGTAATGCTATTTTGGAGAAATCCTTGATGAATCTTCAGTAAAAATCTGCATGTCCAAGAAAAGAACGAACTTCCCGCACACTAGTTGGATAAGGTAAAGATTGAATAACATCAACTTTGGCTTTATCAACCTCAATTCCTTTAGATGAAACAACATGACCCAAAACTATACCTTGTTCAACCATGAAATGACATTTCTCAGAATTTAACACAAGGCTAGTTTTTATACATCTTTGAAGAACAAGTGTAAGGTTATGTAAACAATTATCAAAGAAGTTTTCATAAACTGTGAAATCATCCATAAAAACCTTTATGATATGTTCAATATAATATGAGAATATACTAACTGTCGCGCCCCGACCCGCGAAAGCCCAACCGGGCCGGGCGACGCGAACCGGAACCTAACGAAACGCGGAAAACAAAGCTGGCGAGGGTTCCCTCTGACCTATTGGTCTCCCTAACAATTTATCACAAAACACCCTCAATTTAAAAACAATAATTTAATAAGCCTCGAATCACAGATTACAAACCCAAGTGAATTTAATATACATATCCACGGAGAGGGGAAGATTCAAATACAACATTACTCCCGTAGGAGACTATCTAACATAGGGTAAAAGCAGTAAACGATCACCACCTCTCAAAGTCCACCAGGCGCCGCTGCACCGCCGACCAACTGCCCGGTAGGGGCCACAAAAGAAGAACTGACGCCTGCACCTGCAAAACGCAGCCCGGGTAGGTGTGAGCAGTAAGCTCAGTAGGGTTCTACACTACGTCACACAGAAGGAAGCGGGAAACACAACAGTGTCGCCCTCAAGCCTGACTCGAGTGTACTGCAAGGGTCCCATAACCCTTCACCGGTGTCTCTAGGCATATCCAACCATGGTCACCCCAACGGACTGGGCCCATCCTGGATACACCTAGTGTCGCAGGGTTCCAGCTGCGGTCACCCATCGCGGACTGGGCCCACACTAGTCGCCACTGCTGGCATGAACAGACACTGCCTGGGCCGGACTAACCCTCCCGGCCCCTCCCAAAGAACAAGACCCGACACCGGTGGCACCCTCAACACCTAGCTCGAGGCCGACACGACCTCTAATCATCATCAACCAACAGGTGTACCAGTCCTCTAGGCCTATCATCAAATTCGACTGGACACCACAATTCGAACCGGGTCCAAACTACCCAACCCCGGTCTTAGGGCTAAGTCCGAGCTTCCAGCCTCGGGACGGTGACCCACAGATCACCCACGCCCTAACCAATGCAACTAACGCACAAATCAACAATGCATGCTATGACATACACAAACAGGAGATAGTCATGCAACAATATGATAAGGCATCATATAAGTCAACCGGATCGCTGTAGCGGTACTACCAACCGCTGCCAGCCGATCCACAGCGGGTCCCGGCATTATGACGGTACCACGACCGTCAACCGTGAACTCCTGCAACGGGAAGCAACCCCGAAAACGATGATGAACAGTAAAAATATAATATAATATTCCGACATATAATATTATATTTAAAAACACCAAAAGTTCTCTACTAGAGGCTATTTGACCCCGTCGATCCAACATCCCAACGATGTCGGATTCGAGATCCAACTTAGCGACCAGTAGATCTACATGCCTGGATCAACATATCCAAAATCCGAAAACATCCAACGGTTGGAGTAACGGAAAAACACTAATCAAAACTGCTAATCAAAACTAACTTACCATCCCTTGCTGCAACGCAGCCCCTCCGTGCGAAAATCATAACATTTCGTAGGAAAATCTACAAATTATGAAATCAGTTGGGTTTGAGAGTAGAATCAAAGATCTACAACTCTTATGTTCATCACAACCCAAGATAAGGTATACCAGCCGGAAAACTCGCCGCAAGCCGGCTGTTCTTCAAGAACAGCAGAAACAGGAAAATTCGAGATTAAACATGCATAAAGCCTACTAAAATCTCAACCAAAGATCATGAAACTTATATCAGAAATTCTACTAGGCAAGAGGAAGCCAACAACACAAAGATCAACAAGATCCAACGGCTAGATCTAGAGAAACCTATTAAACACTCTCGTAGGTTGAAGAACCTACCGAACAGCGCATTCCTCAGTTGATTCCCCGCGAACTGGTCACCAACACAACTCCAAACCACTTCAGGGATCTTCCGCATGTCGCCACGAATCCAACAAGCTTTCAAGCTCCTAAAATGGTGGTCGGAGGAGGGAGAACGACGAAGAGCAAGAGGGCTGCCGGGAGAAAACAGAGGAAGCAGAGCACCGCGGGAAAAAGAGAAGAGAAGGAAAGAAGAGGAAGGAAAGCCCGGGGGAAAGCCGGGAAAGCCGGGGGAAAGGGGAAGGAGGGGAGGGAAAGTCCTCCCCTTCTGACAAGAGAGAGCGACGGTTGGCGGCCGTCCTCACGAAAGAGAAAAAAAAAGCCACCGACTTGCTCACGAGTCCGATCGATTGCTCCTAGGAGCGATCGATCACTCAAGGGCCGTAAGCTGCCCAAAAGCTAGCTTCCGCGCGCCCGAGCTGGGATCTTTCGATCCCAGATCCACCTAACCATTCTAATCAAGCACTAACACAAACAAGGTCAGTGTGTGCACACGCGAGTGTGAAACAAACCAACAAGGCGCAATTTACCAAATTGCCCTTGCGGTCTACAACGAGCCACAGGGGTAGTGGGACAGGTCCTCACACTAACCATACACCTTTGGAAAGTAGCTGGGGCATTGCAAAGGCCAAAGGGCATGCGACGATATGCAAAAGTTCCGAATGGGAATGTGAACGTCATCTTTTCCTGATATTCAGGGGCAATTGCAATCTGAAAATAACCTGAATAACCATCAAGAGAACAATAATAAGAATGACCAGCTAATCCTTCAAGCATCTGATCAATAAAAGGTAAAGGGAAGTGGTCCTTGCGGGTTATAGCATTTAATTTTCTATAATCAATACAAACCCTCCACCGATTTTGAACACGGGTAGGAACTAACTCATCTTTTTTATTTCTCACCACGGTTATTCCTGTCTTTTTAAGAACCACTTGAACTAGACTAACCCAAATGCTATCCGAAATAGGATATTAACTAGATCACTCCAACTTCAAGAAGTTTGAGGATCTCCGTCTTTACTACATCCATCATGGGCGGGTTTAACCTTCTTCGTGGTTGGCGGGAAAGTTTCGCTCCCTTTTCAAGCAAGATACGATGCATACATGTACTCGGGCTGATTCCCTTGATGTCTGCAATTGTCCAACCAATAGCTGTCTTATGCTTCTTAAGAACCTGCACAAGTTTTTCTTCCAGTGGTGCACTAAGGTTATTGGAAATAATCACTGGTAACACTCCTTCATCTCCAAGAAAAGCATATTTAAGATGATTAGGAAGAGGTTTCAGATCTGGAATGGGTGCTTGCAATACATAAGGTAATGATTTCTCATTAGAAACAGGTAATGGACTATAAGAATCGTTACCTGATTGCTGAAGTATTGAAAAATCATTCAGTGTTGCAACAGTTTCCTGTAAACTAGTACTCAAAGATAGCTCCTCATTTTCTTCCTCAAGAGATTTATTAATAGCCACTTCCAATTCATCTTTGTCACTAAGTTTAAAGACTTTCTGTGATAAATAATTAATCACATCAATTGAATACACTGAACAATCATCAGCAGGATATTTCATGGCATCATAAATATTAAACTTAACAGTTTCACCATCAAATTCCATGGTAAGTGTGCCACTATGGACATCTATCTTAGTCTTGGATGTCTTTAAGAAAGGTCTTCCCAACAAAATAGGAGTAGTTTGTTCACCATTCTCCATATCAAGCACATAAAAATTAGTAGGGAAAATTAAATCATTGACTTGCACAAGAATATCTTCAACTACACCTTTAGGATAGGCGTTAGATCTGTGAGGGCCCGTCCCTCAGACTTGACTCGACCACGTGGGTCGAGAGCCGGTTTCTTGTTGGTTTGGTTCCGCGTCGGGCACGATCGGGTGATCGTGTGGCGGTTTGGACCCCAGGGGCATTTTGGTAAATATGCCCCCTGGTGGTCGGTTTCACACCCGCGTTGCACCCACGGCCTTGGATTGATGTATGTGGTTGTTTAGAACGGTTAGGTGGACCCGGGATCGGAAGATTCCAGCTCGGACGCGCTGAAGCTTGCTTCTGGGCAACTTGCGGTCCTTGAGCGATCGATCGGGCTCGTGAACGAGTCGGTGGGCTTTCGACCCGTTAGTTGGATCCGGCCCGTTAGTGGCCCGGTTTGTTGGGGGCAGTTGGAGCAGTTGGCTCCACCTCACCCCTTCTCCCTTTCTCCCCCTCTCCTTCTTTCTTTCTCCCGTTCCTTCTTCTCTTCTCCTCCTGCCAGCGTTCATTCTTCTCTCTTCTCCCCTTCTCCTCCGGCTAGACTAGAGCTTGGAGGGCTGGGCATTGCGGAGCGGATCTTCGCGGCACGACTGGCTGGACGCGTGGAGTAGCTTCATTGCTTGCCCAGGTAGGTGTTTCTACCCCGATCTCGCGATCGGGTTCTACTAGGTTAGGTTGTATGTGTTTTTGCTGTGGAATACCTAGTAGAATGCTTGTAGCTCCTTGCTTATGTAGTGTGCTTCTTTCCCTTGTATTCTTACGCCGTGAATCCAGGTTTTTGCCGATCGTTTTCCGTATTATCTAAGCTTCGTCGGTTTTTGTCCATTTTCCACCTAGATAGGAGATTTCAAGATTTAACCGTCAAAAATGGGATTTCTCTACATCATTGGATTCCTCATAGTTAAATACACTTGCCTACAAAGTTTCATTGTTTTCAAACATGTTTTGATCCTTGAAAATCTAGAAATAGGATTTCTGGCATTTTGCGCAGTGAGCTCGATGGTCGACCGGTGCATCGACCGTCAGGCTCGACGGTCGATCGATGTATCGACCGCCAGGCTTTAATATACTTACTCTGGGCCAGACGGTCGATCGTCGGATCGACCGTCAGATCGTCCGTCAGGCTCTGTTGGGATTTTAGCCTCCCAGGGTCGATGCATGGATCGACCGTGGGAGTCCCTCCTTTTCGCCATTTACCTGACGGTCGACCGTCGGATCGACCGTCGCATCGACCGTCAAGCGCTGTTTGGTTTTGGGCTTCTCAGGGTCGATGGGTGGATCGACCGTCACCCTTAGTTTTCTTCGCATGGGTCTCACGGTCGATCGCAGAATCGACCGTGGCATCGTCCGTGACCTCACGGTCGATCCCCGGATCGACCGTGACATCGTCCGTGACCCGTTGAACCTGGTTTTCTGGTATTTCTTGGATGGTTTTGATGGGGGATTAATATCTAAACATGTTGGGAAGCATGTAAGGGAATTTGATGAGGTTTTTAAAGGATTTCCATTTGGGTTAAGATTGATTCAATGTTCTTCCTTCTCTTAGAAAACCTATGGTTCTACTTGCAAGTAATACATGATTGATTGTAGTGAAGTGCTTAGTTAACTGCTTAGCCATTAGCTAGCTATTAGTGCTAGCTAATGAGGAATTGTGGAACCTTAGCCTCTTGCCGGCGAGTGCCGAGGGCTATTGTATATCTGTTGAACTTATAACTGCTGATGTGACATATAGAGACATCTAGGATAGATGCTTGCCTAGGATCATGCATTGTATGCATTAGAGGCATTTGAGGTTAGGCGGGCGATGTTTTAGATCGCCGATCCGAGGCTCTCGGGTAGCTCGGATCTAGCCTTAGGACCGTGGATGGGTAGTTAGGAGTAGGGTGTGATTGTTGATCAAGTCTCTTGTCTTTTGAGGATTCGCGCTAGTTGACTCTGATCAGTGTTCGAGGTTTAGAGGTCGTGTTGTCTTTCAAGGCCAAGTGCTAAGGATGCAACCGATGTGCTCCCGACATGGTCCCCAGGCAGTGATATCCCTGCTGGGTAAGGGTGATCCTGCATGGTACTGTTCCCCTGTCAGTGCTTAGGGTGATCTTGGTAGAGTGACCAAGAGAGAGGTTCATGGCAGGAGCCCTTGGGACATCGGTGGGTTATGGGACCCGTGGCACCCGTTAGACTTAGGCTGGGAGACAACACTGTTGGTGTTTTCCTCCTTTCAGTGTGCCGTAGAGTAGAACCCTACTGAGCTTATCGCTCATTCGTACCCGGGCTACGTTTGCAGGTGCAGGCGGCGGTCCTTCTTCGGTGGAGCCGGCTGGTTCGGCTTTTGGCGGCGCAGGTACATCCAGAGGCGTCTGAGGTTTTGTTGGAGGATATGGCTGTTGTAACTTTTTGATATATATTTAGGCTTGTGTAACCATTTTGGAGATCTTTTGGGATTTTGTATAAATCTGTATTTTGGAACTCAGACATTGCACGACTTGATGTTATGTTATGATTAAATCTGTTTAGCCTCTGGAATGCATATGTTTAAATTGTTTATCCTTTCCGCTTGTGCTGCGCCGGTTGATGATGAATAGTGTTAGGACCCTCACGCCTCGTCCTGGATGGGTTTTCTGGGTCGGGGTGTGACAAGATCTGTCAGCCAATTGAATCACAACACCAGTTTCATTCAAAGGCCCAAGTTTTAAAGAAGAATATATAGAATATCTTATGACATTGATAGAAGCTCCTAAATCTAACATGGCCTTCTCAAATTTGGTGTTACCAATTGTACATGGGATTGTAAACATACCTGGATCTTTACACTTTGCAGGAATTTTTCTTTGAAGAATTGCAGAAACATTTTCACCAACTCTCACCTTCTCACATCCTTTAAGTTTCTGCTTACTCTTAATTGTGCACAATTCTTTCCAGAATTTAGCATAACGAGGTACTTGTTTAATAGCATCTAAAAGTGGAATATTTACCTCGTATCGGCGAAAAGTCTCCTAAAGATCTGAATTCTTCTCATATCTTCTAGATTCAACTAAAGCCTGAGGAAAAGGAGGCACTGGTTTATAATCAGAAAGAGGTGGAAACTTACGTTTAGGTACGTCGTCGTCATCGAAAAAGTCTTTGTTCGCAACAATGTGTTGCTCTTTTCCTTGCAGTGACGATGCAGTGGCTTCCTTTGCTGAAATCTCAACTTTTTTATTGCTTCTCAAAATGATTGCACTTGCATTTTCTCTTGGATTTATTACCGTTTGAGAGAGTAATTTTCCCGAACTTTGTGCCTCTAGCTTGCTAATTGCAGTCGCCATCTGGCCCACCTGATGTTCCAAACCTGGAATATTGGCCTTCGTATCCTGTTGAAATTGCAAAGTATTAGTAGCAAGAGATTTAACTATATCTTCTAAAGACATACTAGAATTAGAAGTTGGGTTTGGTTGTTGTCTCGGGGGGTATGGCGGTCTATATTGTTGATATTGCTGGCCACTTGGGCGGAATTGAGTTGTGAGCTGATTTACTTGTGGATTCCCATAGTTGAGATTGGGGTGATCCCTCCATCCCGGATTATACGTGTTTGAATATGGATCATACTTCCTTTGTGGTAGTCTAGGGAAACTACCCGCTGCATTCACTTGTTCACTGATGAGTGCATGAACGTGCACTCTAAATAGCCTTATAACCATCTCAATTGCTAGATTATTATCCTTAATCAACATCTTTATTACTATTTTTATATCTATATGTTGGTTCACATTGTTGTTTGGAAAATGCAGGAAAAAGGAGCACAGAAGTTGAAAAGATTACATGGATCAACTTGAAAGATTAAACTGTACCTGCTCATGAAGAACCAGACGATGTGCCATACACTTTTGGAAAGCTATTGAAGTCTAGTTTCGGGAGAATTTTACGGTTCGTGATTTGGAGCTGGATAGAGGAAGTTACAGTGTTTTTCGTACCAGTGCGCAGGGCAGAATAGCAGAAGAAAGATGCAGGAAATAAAAGATCGATCTCTTATGCATGCAGAGATGAAAAAGACCCACGGTAGACCGTCGGATCGACCGTCGCGACCAAAAATTCTCACGGTCGACCGTGACATCGACCGTCAGCCTCTGTCAAGAAGATCGATCTTCTTTGTAAAGAAGATCGATCCTTGTGGGCGTCGTCAACAATAGATGAAAGAGATCGATCTCTTCCTTGCAAGAGATCGATCTGAACCTGGGCAGTCTGGAAGGAGCTGAGTCTACGGAGAAAGAAGATCGATCTCTATCTTAAAGAGATCGATCTTAGTCGGGGAGAACCAGGTTACTAAAATTGGGAAAAGAAAGAAGATCGATCTCTTTACGGACGATCTGAAAATGAATGGACCAGATTTAATCCAAAGGTTGAAGCACAATTAGGGTTTCTTACCCCTATTTAAGAAGGTTGTCTAACACTTATTGGGGGGACTTTTTGGCAGCGTTTGGAGGAGAGGAGAAGGGTTCCAGGCTTGGTTTTCTTTTCTTCTTTATTTCTTCATTAGTTTTGATGCCCTCATGATGAACATGAGTGGCTAGTTCTTCTCTAAGGTACCGATCTAGCCTAACTGAATCATTCTATGTTATTAGATCATATTTATTTAATCAGTTTATATTTCTTGTTTCATTCATTATTAGAACTGAGATCTTTAATACCTTTATCTGGCCAATAGAAGTATTATAGATTGTGTTATGTGAGATTGGGCGAGGGTTCATTCCCTAATCTTGCAGGATCTATGAATGAATGAGATTTAGTCGAAGCCGGGTTCAAGCTAAGACACTTCTTGGTTCATAATTGTTCTTCAGAGCTTAATGGATTCTTGATTGACCCTTAGCTATGGGTTCATTAACTAGGGTTAATTGGGGGTACTTGGTGAAGACCGCGATCGAACGGATCATCATACCGGAAGAACGAATCCATGGAATTAAACTGAAATCTTGATTGATTCAATGCATAGAATGAGGATATTATGGTGAAATCGGAACCTTAGTATTAATCCATCATATTTCCATCTTTTTCTTATTTCGTTATTAGATCATTTATTCTCAATACTTCATATTTCTTATTTTCCCTTCCTTATTTTCTTTCTTTTCTGTTCTTTAGTGTTTCACTCTAATAATCTTTACAAATCTCTGTGGGTACGATACTCGTCTTGCTACTATACTGATTGCACCGATTCGTATACTTGCGAGATATAAAATTTATTCATCAAGTTTTTTGGCGTCGTTGCCGGGGATTTGATTAGAGTTTATTAGTAGTGAATGCAAGGTCGCCGATCACTGAAAGAAAAGTTGTTGCCCGTGAATGATAAAGTAGATCAAATTAGTTGGAAGTAGAGATCTAAGAAAGACAGTCTGTCCACATCAGATCTAGGAGTTCAAGAGGAGATGGCGCTTAATAACAATTTACGTTCTTTCGAGGAGTACGCGAGGCCTACTATTTCTACCTCACCTTCATGCATTGCGTTACCTACAGAGGCTAGGAATTATGAACTTAAAAATCTACATTTTTCTAGGCTTCCTGAATTTCATGGTTTACCTTCTAAGGATACACTAACGTTTGTCAAAGATTATTATGCTACTATTCAGACTTTTCCTCTAGGTGCCATTACTGAAGATCAACTAAGGATGCGATGTTTTCCTTACACCCTGAAGGATAAAGCGAAGAGATGGTTGATGTCGTTGCCTCCTAGATCACTAACTACTTGGGATGCAATTTATTACAAGTTTGTTAGTAAATTTTGTTGATCCTAACCTTGTTTTGATGATGCCAATATACATTAAATAATAAAATATATGTTTAATATTTATTACCCCTTTAATTGGAAATCTTAAATTCAATATTTAAGTCATTTTTGTACTGACGGTGGATGCAAGGATCGACCGTGGGAATGTGACAGTCGATCCATGGATCGACCGTGGTGAATGCATCATACTTTGAAATATGTGTATTGGCTCATGGTCGATCGATGCATCGACCGTGGGAAGTGTTTTTCTTCACAGAGCCTAACGGACAATGCGACGGTCGATGCAGCGGTCGACCGTGGCGCATTAATGAAGAATGTGAAGAAGCGACGGTCGATCGGTGCATTGACCCTGGGAAGCATAAAACTTCACAGAGCCTGACGGACGATTCGACGGTCGATGCGGCGGTCGACCGTGGCGCATTTATGAAGAAAAGTCAAGGGGCGACGGTCGATCCGAGCATCGACCCTGGGAAGTTATTCTCTTAACAAAGGCTCACGGACGATATGTCGGTCGATGTCACGGTCGACCGTGAGAGTGACGGACGATGCGTAGATCTGTTGGAGCTCCTTGTTGAGCTGGTTGAAGCCCATGTATAAGTAGTTCCTTCATGTAAACTTGCTAGAACTTTTATCATTATTATTGAGATCATCTGAGCAAGTGTTAGAGAAGCTTTTTACTTATTCTCTTTTGTGTCTCAACCTTTGTAAGCCTATTTCAAGTGTGAAGAGGTATCTTAAGAGATAGTCAACAGCAAGTGGCTGTGAGTGTAAGGTCACCAAGCACCAGGAAGCTTGGAGGAAAAGCTTGTAAGGGATTTGCATATAGTGGAACATCAAGGGGAGCCTTGGGAGAAGTGGACGTAGACCAAGAGTTGGGTCGAACCACTATAAAATGGGTGCCATCTCTCTAACCTTCTTAATATTGTTCTTGCATGCTATTGTGTTTTAGTTTCATTCCATCTACAAGCTTTTAAGGTATTAGTTCTCTCCTACCTGGTTTTTCCATTGATCTAGATTTCGAAAAGAGTCCAATTCACCCTCCTCTTGGACCTTCAATTGGTATTAGAGCTAGGTCTCTATTTTAGTGGTGTAACAACCCTTAGAGGATCCTATCTAGAGTTGGAAAACATAGAGGGACAAGCTACAAACAGGCCACCCTACTTCAATGGTTCAAACTATAATTACTGGAAAACAAAAAATGGAATTTTTTGTTCAGTCTATGGACTATGAGGCATGGCTAGTAATAGAGGATGGACTTTATATCCCTATTAAAATTGTTGATGAGAAAGATGTCCCAAAGACAAAGAGTGACTACACCCCAATTGACCTCAAGAACCTTCAAACTAATGCCAAGGCCAAAAGCTTTCTATTTTGTGCCCTTAGCCCTAGTGAATTCAATAGAGTTTCTACATGGAAATCAGCAAAAGGGATATGGGACAAACTTGAGGTTACTTACGAGGGAACAAGTCGTGTTAAAGAGTCAAAAATCAGTATGCTTGTACATGACTATGAACTCTTTTGCATGAAGAATGATGAAACTATTAGTGAGATATTTACACGTTTTACTAACATATTAAATATGCTTGAATCTCTTGGAAGAATATATGCTAATGATGAGGTTGTGAGGAAGATTCTTAGGTGTCTACCTAAGTCGTGGGATCCTAAAGTGACAGTGATCAAAGAAGCTAAGGATCTATCCAAATTGTCATTAGATGAGCTCATGGGTTCCCTCATGACCTATGAGATGAACTTGAAGAGAAGCAACGAAGAAGGAGATAAAAAGAAGAAAACGGTTGCCTTCAAGTCGTCTAACAAAGACTCATCCGATTCAAGTGAAGGAGATGACGATGAGGAGTTGGCGATGATATCAAGAAGAATACAAAAGATCTTCAAGCGCCAAGGGGGAAAGAAATTCTTCAAGAAACAATTCTTCAAAGGTGAAAAGTAAGAAGCCCTCCAAGAAGTAGTTCAAGAAAAAGAAAGCAATGATGGCTACTTGGGGAGAAAGTGATGTGGAGACCTCATCCGATGAAGAAGAACAAGAAGTAGCCAACATATGCTTAATGGCACATGGAGATGAGAGAGAAGAAGAAAATGAGGTAGAGGATGAGCTTGCATTTGAAGAACTCTTTGATGCTTATCATGCTTTAGCTAATGATTTCAAATTCTTGAAAAAGAAATACTATGCTACTTGTAAGGACTTGAAGAAAGTAGAAGAAGAAAAAGTAGATGCCATGCATAGGATTGGAACTTTAGAAAAAGAAAACAAATGCATGCTAGAGAACAAGTCTTGTGACACAAATGACACACTTAAGGATGAACTCAAGGACACTCAATATGAGCTCACCATATTGAAGAATACAAACTATGATATGCAAAGAGAATTTATCTTCTTGAGGAAATCCAAGAGAGATCTCACTCTTGAGGTAAATGACTTAAAAATCACTATAGCAAAATTTGTGAAGAGTAGAGACAAGTTGGATGAAATTCTTGATAGCCAAAGGAACTCCATAAATAAGGAAGGAATTGGTTACAACCCTAGGAAGGTGAACAACCAAAAGAAGACTAACTTTGTTAAAGCTTCTTCTCATCCTCCTAAGGTAACTCAAGCGCCTATATGTCATTATTGTTGCAAAGTAGGTCACATTGCACCTAGTTGCTATTTAATGAGGAATGCTAATGCTAGGAAAATATGGGCACCTAGACATTCATCTTCTTCTCGTATGCATAGTACTAATGCAAATCAAGGTTTGATCTGCTATTTGTAGGAATGCATGAGATCCAAGATCAAGACCAATACAAAGGCTAAAAGATGGTACCTTAATAGTGGATGCTCAAGACACATGACGGGTGAAAAGAGCATGTTCTTAACCTTTCAATCTAAAGATGGAGGAATGGTGACTTTTGGAGATAATGGAAAAGGAAAAATTATTGGCATTGGCAATATTGGTAAAACCACTTCCATTATTATTGAAAATGTTCTCTTAGTTGAAGGTTTGAAACATAACTTGCTTAGCATTAGTCAATTATGTGATAGAGGTAACAAAGTTATTTTTGAAGATTCAAAATACTATGTTAAGAATGCTCTTAGTGATAAAATCTTGCTAGTAGGTCATCGTGATGGTAATGTATACACATTCTATCTTGATGATCTTGTTTGCCATAATGATGTATGCTTTAGTGTCTTAAATGAAAATTCTTGGTTATGGCATAGAAGGCTTGGACATGCTCACATGAATTTAATTTCCAAACTCTCTCGAAAAGACCTTGTTTTTGGACTTCCCAAGATCAAATTCGAGACAGATAAGATTTGTGATGCATGTCAAAGAGGAAAATAAGTAAAATCCTCTTTCAAGTCTAAAGATATAGTTTCCACCACAAGAGCACTAGAACTCATTCATATGAACATTTTTGGGCCTACTGAACTAACTAGCTTAGGTGGTAGCTCATATGGATTTGTTTTAGTAGATGCCTATACTAGATACACTTGGGTGATTTTCCTTGCACACAAAGATGAAGTCTTTGAGGAATTCACCAACTTTTGTAGAAGAGTCCAAAATGAGAAAGGTATTCTCATTACATGAATTAGAAGTGATAATGCAGGAGAATTCAAGAATTCCCATTTAGAAAAGTTTTGCAATGACAACGGGATTTCCCATAACTTCTCTTCACCTAGAACCCCTCAACAAAATGGTGTTGTTGAAAGGAAAAATCGAACCCTACAAGACATGGCTAGAACTTTATTATGTGAAAATAATCTTCCTAAGTATTTTTGCGCTAAAACAATTAATACTTCTTGCCATGTGATGAATAGAGTAACCTTGAGACCCATTTTGAAGAAAACCCCGTATGAGCTTTGGAAAGGAAGAATTCCAAATATTGGGTACTTTAGAGCTTTTGGTTGCAAATGTTTTATCTTGAACAATGGCAAGGATAGTCTTGGAAAATTTGATGCTAGATCCGATGAATGAGTTTTTCTTGGATATTCGGGGAGGAGCAAAAGCTATAGAATCTTTAATAAAAGAACATTAGTGGTTGAAGAATCAATGCATGTTACTTTTGATGAAATGATTATAGCTCCTAGTAGAATTGATAATGGTAAAGATGAGGAAATCCCAAATGACTAATCAAAAGACTTATTGGATGAAACCCAAAATGATGTTGAAGAATTGGATGATAGATTTGAGGAATTCCTTGAGATTATACCTAGTGATCAACATCATGATTTGCCAAAAGATTGGAAGTATGCATCTTCCCACCCAAAGGAATTGATAATTCGTGAACAATCAAGAGGAATCCAAACTAGATCTTCATTAAATACATGTGCAAATCTAGCCTTCCTATCTCAAATTGAGCCTAAAACGATTGAGGAAGCACTAGAGGATGATCATTGGATCTTAGCAATGCAAGAAGAGTTGAATCAATTTGAAAGAAATGAAGTTTGGAATTTGGTACCTAGACCTTATGATCATCCAGTTATTGGTACTAAATGGGTTTTTAGAAACAAGATGGATGAATCGGGAACAATTACAAGGAATAAAGCTAGACTAGTTGCAAAAGGTTTCAACCAACAAGAAGGAATTGATTTTGATGAGACCTTTTCACCGGTAGCTAGACTTGAGGCAATAAGACTACTTCTAGGTTTTGCATCTTACAAAGATTTCAAATTATATCAAATGGATGTTAAGAGTGCCTTCTTGAATGGTTTACTAAAAGAAGAAGTCTATGTTGAACAACACCCCGGTTTTGAAGACTATAAATTGAGAGATCATGTATTCAAACTCACTAAAGCCTTATATGGATTAAAACAAGCTCCTAGAGCTTGGTATGAAAGGCTTAGCAAATTCTTGATGGATAATGATTTTTGTAGAGGAAAAATTGATACTACATTGTTTACCAAATCAAAAGGCAAAGATTTGCTCTTGGTTCAAATTTATGTTGATGACATTATTTTTGGTTCTACAAATGATAAACTTTGTGAAGAATTTGCCACATGTATGCAAAGTGAGTTTGAGATGAGTTTAATGGGTGAACTCAATTATTTTCTTGGTTTACAAATCATGCAAACTCGAGGAGGGATCTTTATTAATCAAGCCAAATACACTAGAGACCTACTCAAGAAATATGATTTTGTAGAATCCAAAATTTATAGAACCCCCATGTGTACAACACTCAAATTAGACAAGGATGAAGATGGAAAACCCGTTGAACAAACAATTTATAGAGGGATGGTTGGTTCTTTACTCTATTTGACCTCTAGTAGACCGGACATCATGTTTAGTGTTTGCCTTTGTGCTAGATATCAATCTTGTCCTAAGGAATCTCATTTAGTTGCGGTCAAGAGGATCTTTAGATATCTAATGAGAACCAAAAATTATGGTTTGTGGTATCCTAAAAGATCATCTTTAGATCTAATTGCTACTCCGATGCGGATTTTGCCGGATGTAGACTTGATAGAAAAAGCACAAGTGGTACATGTCACTTTCTTGGTCATGTACTTGTTTCTTGGTTCTCCAAGAAGCAAAATTCAGTTGCTTTGTCCACTGCCGAAGCGGAATACATTGCAGCGGGAAGTTGTTGTGCACAATTACTTTGGATGAAAATGCAATTGGAAGATTACAACATACATGTAGGCAAAATGCCCATTAGATGTGACAACACTAGTGCCATAAACTTATCTAAAAATCCCATCCTACATTCTAGAACAAAGCACATAGAAATTAGACATCATTTCCTTCGTGATCATGCACAAAAAGGAGATATTGCACTTGAGTTTGTTAGCACCGAACATGAAATTGCGGATATTCTAACCAAACCCTTGAGTGAAGACAGAATTCTCTATCTACTAAGGGAGCTTGGGATGTCCAATGGGTGTCTAAAATAAGGGAGCTAAAAGGAAATGGTATGGTCACCTCTTTAACTGCTTTTCATACCATATTCAACTTGAATGCTAAATTTTGGTAAATTAAGTTAATATCATGATTAATGAGTGATTTTTGTCTCATAATATTTAGTTACACGTGCATGCAAAGATTTGTGATGTTTTGATTTAAAAATGATTTTAAATTGAATTTCAAAAATCACTTTCTGGAACTGACGGTCGATCCAGACTTCTTGACTGTCGACCGTGCGTACATTCGCACTGGACGGTCGACCGCCAACTTCCTCGGATCGATCGTGGGATTTCATTTGTAAACCCATTGTGTTCCACGGTCGACTGCCAACTGTTAGGATCGACCGAGGGCTTGGCTTTTTACACAAATGTGCGCGACGGTCGACTGCCAACTTCATTGGATCGACCGTGCGATGGCTTTTTACACAAAATGCTCGCGACGGTCGACCGCCAAGTTCCTACGGTCGACCGCCACGGACCATGTGACAACTTAAGTAGGGGCTTTTTCGTCATTTCCTCTCCAATCTCCCCTTATAACTCCTGATCAACCTTCATTCTTCTCCTGGTTCGACCGTGCCCTAACTTCTCCAAGCGACCGTGCTCCTCCTCTCTCTCTCCAACCGATCTCTTCTTCCCCACTCAAAACCCTAACCAGCTGGTGCACAATGCCTCGTACCAAGAATGCCGGTCCTCCTCCACCAGAGGAACCAGGTCAAGCCGGGAAAAGGAAAACGGCAGCAGCAAAGAAGCCTCCCGGGTCAAATAAAGCCAAAGGTGTGCAAGGCGGTTCTTCATCCAATCCTCCACCTACCCCTTCCTACGACGACTACTTCTTCCTAGATAAGGATAGGTATAAATCCTGGCCTGAATTTAAGGATAAATTCCTTGTCTCCGGTAGAGCTTTACAATTGCCCATAAACAAGAAACATGTAGTTGAACATTTCTTCACTGATATGGGTTGGAACAAATACTTAGAGATGTCTCAATACGTCTATCCTGAAATGGTTAGATATTTTTATTGCAATATGACTGAGGATATAGATGATGAAGGTTGTGTAGCTATTAGTAGCTATGTCTATGGTAATGAAATCAAAATTAGCATAGAATGGTTGAATGAGCTACTAGATGCACCTAATCAAGGAGAGTGCATATACTTTACTTTTTATGAGGATCTCAATAGAGTTGATAAGGATAAACAAGGGAGAAAGGCAATCCTTAAGGCTCTATTAGTTGAGAAAAACCCTATAGAGCTAAATAGCCTACACCAACAATTTAGGGAGCTTGCCCACTTCCTAGGAACAAACCTATTTCCTAAGCTTGGCCATCATGATCACTTAAAACCCATCCATGCCTATGTTCTTTCATGCATGGTTAGGAAGAAGCCACTTAACCTAGGTTATCTACTTATCAAGGAGATGCTTTGTCTCGCCCCAACCCGCGGAAGCCCAACCGGGCCGGGCGACGCGAACAAGAACCTAACTAAATACGGAAATAATGGCGAGGGGTTTCCTCTAACTTACTGGTTTCATTAAACAGTTCATAAGCACCCCTGAATAATACAATAATTTCAAACCTCAAAAGATATAATATAATATTCACAAAACCTCAAAGGGGTTACAACAGTTTATACATCATACTCCCGTAGGAGACTAACTATAACAAAAGTGTAGAATTATAATCACCGATCCTCAAACCCCGCCAGACGCCGTCGCGGCACCAAACACCTGCATGGTAGGGGCTACTAAAGAAGAACTGGCGCCTGCACCTGCAAAACGCAGCCCGGGTAGGAGTGAGCATAAAGCTCAGTAGGGTTCTACACTACGTCACATAGAAGGAAGGGGAACACAAAAGTGTCGCCCTCAAGTAAGACCTCGGTGTACACAGGGGTCCCATAACCCCACCGCGTGTCCCTGAGGCCCACGATCATGGTCTTCCAGCCGAGCTAGTCACATGTCCGGTCGTACTCAATAGCATGAAACAACACTGCTGGCCAACAAGCAGGTACCGGCACTGCTGGGGGGAAACTGCACCGCTAAGTAGGCAACCCCTCTACTCAAGGGTCAACACAGTGGAACACCGGATACACCTCAGTATCCGACTTAAGGCCGACACGACCTCTATAATCACCAAGCAACATGTGTATCAGTCATCTAAGCCTATCATCAAATTTGACTGGACACCACAATTCGAACCTTGACCAAACTACCCAACCCCGGTCCTAGGGCTAAATCCGAGCTTCCAGCCTCGGGACGGCGATCCACGAATCACCCACGCCCTAACCATGCAACTAATACACAACAGAGAATGCATGCTATGAATATACACAAGCAAGAGAAATAGGCAAGCAACAGTATGACAAGGCAGCATACAAGTCCAACCGGATCGCTGCAGCGGTACTACCAACCGTTGCCAGCCGATCCGTAGCGGGTCCCGGCATTACGACGGTTCCACGACCGTCAACCGCGGACTCCTGCAACGGGAAGCAACCCCGAAAACTGAAGAACAATAAAATATAATATTATAATCTGAACATATAATATTATATTAAAACACCAAAACATTCTCTACATAGCAGCTAGTTGACCTCGTCGATCCGACGTCCAAATGATGTCAGATTCCAGATCCAACTTAGACTAATGTAGATCTACATGCTGGGATCAACATATCCAAAATCGGGAAACATCCAACGGTTTGATTACCGGGAAAACACTAATCAAAACCACTAAAAATAGTCCACAAAAACTCATCAAACAACCTTGGGATCGATCCGGCACATTTGGATCGATCCAGAAGGTATTGGATAATCTGGAACATTTGGATCGATCCAAACAGCTTCAGCTTCATACCAGCTTCAGATCAGTCTCGTCGCAGGCCACGAGAAAATTCATCACAATTCGGAGAAAAATCAGAAAAATACGAAACAAGCTGGAATGGAAAGATAACTCAGAGATCTACAACTCTTATTCTCAACACAACCCAAGATTATACACGTACCAATCGAAAAACGCACCGCAAACCGACTGTCCTTCAAGAACAGCAGAAACCGGAAAATCCGAGATAAAACATGCCTAAATCCTACTGAAATCTTAACAAAAGTTCATGAAACTTAAACCAGAGATTATACTAAGCAACACGCATCCAACAACACAATTACAGCAAGATCTAACGGCTATACTAAGAGAACACCCCTAAACCACTCTCGTAGGTAGAACACCTACCGGAAACGCACTCCTCGGTTGATTCCCCGCTAAACAGTCACCAACCCAGCTCCAAACCACACCAGAGATCTTCCTCACGCCGCCACGGATCCAACGAGCCTTCAAGCTTCCAAAACGGTGTCCGGAGGAGGGAGAAAAGAGGAGAAGAAGGGGCTGCCAGAATAGGGGAAACAGAGCCCGCGGGAAGAAGAAGAAGGAAGGAAGAAGGAGGGGAAAGAGAAGAGGAAAAAAAGTGATGGGGAAGGCCGGGGAAGGTGAAGGAGAAGGTGAAGGAGAGGTCCTCTCCTCTGACAATGGAGAGCGAACTGCTCTGCTGCAAGCTCAACTGCCCTGCAACAGTACCTGGATCAATCCAAGGCCAAAATGGATCGATCCAAGATAGGCTGGATCGATCCAAAATGTTTGGATCGATCCGAACGGGTCAAAAACCCACCGACTCGCTCACGAGTCCGATCGATCGCTCAAGGGCCGTAAGCTGTCCAAAAGCAAGCTTCAGCGCGCCCGAGCTGGGATCTTCCGATCCCGGGTCCACCTAACCATTCAAATCCAGCACTAACACAAACAAGATCAGTGTGTGCTCACGCGGGTGTGAAATAAACCAACAAGGCACAATTAACAAAATTGCCCTCGCGGTCCACAACGAGCCACGGGCTCGACCGAGGCGGTCGACCCAGGAATGGAGGGACAGGTCCTCACATCCTAATACCCTTAAAGGAAATCTCGTCCCGAGATTCGATAAAGATAGGGCTCGGAAACAGAAAAACAGTTACACTAGAAGACAGGACAAGAGGTGCCTCGAGATGAAAACAACTGTGGAAACTCCTACCGCATGCGCGCCTCGCGCTCCCAGGTCATCTCCCCGGTGCCTCTGTTCCTCCATAGTACCTTGACCAAGGGAATCATCTTGCCCCGCAAGACCTGATCCCTCCGATCAAGTACTCGAACTGGCTGTTCGACGAACGTCGCGTCTGTCTCAAGCTCGATGTCATCCACCCAGATGACATGAGATGGATCTGGGTGATACTTCCTCAGCATCGACACATGGAACGTCGGATGCACAGCTGACATATGTTGTGGAAGATTCAGGCGGTAAGCTACCTCGCCGATCCTCTCTAGGATCCCAAACGACCCGACAAACCTTGGCGCCAACTTACCACCCCTGCCAAACCTGACGGATCCTCTGTACGGCGATGCTCGCAGGAACACCCTGTCGCCGACTGCAAACTCTAATGGTCGTCGCCTCTGATCTGCATAAGTCTTCAGTCGGCTATAAGCCGTCAGAAGTCTCTGCATGATCTGCACTAACCTCTCTGACGACCGCTTGATGAGGTCTGGACCGGTGAGTGAAGCCTCTCCAACCTCTATCCAGTACATTAGGGAACGACACGGCCTACCGTACAACGCCTCGAAAGGTGCTACTCCAAGACTGGACTGGTAGCTGTTGTTGTAGGCGAACTCCACCAAGGGGACGTGCTCCTCCCAGCTGCCTCCGGCATCGAGGACACATGCTCTCAGCATGTCCTTTAAGATCTGGATCGTCCGCTCTGACTGCCCATCTGTCTGTGGATGGAACGCCGCACTGAAAGTCAGGAGTGTGCCAACTACCTCCTGGAAGTCCCGCTAGAACCTGCTGGTGAACCTGGGGTCACGGTCTGACACGATAGAAACTGGAACTCCGTGTAGTCTGACCACCTCTTTAACGAGTGAACTACTATGTGGCACACATACTCATCTCATATGTGCTGACCTGACCTCTGCATATGGTCTCTGGATCTGATCTCTGCATCGAATCTCTGTATCTGATCTCTGCACCTAATCTTTGTATCTGATCTCTGCACCTAATCTCTGTATCTGATCTCTGCACCGAATCTCTGTATCTGATCTCTGCACCTAATCTCTGTATCTGATCTCTGCACCTAACCTCTGTATCTGGTGCCAACTAAGCTGACGACGAAATCCATGATTTATCTCCATGCCTCCTGAATGAGCAGCAACAGGAGAGGAGTGAACGTCACGTAGGATGTCCTCGTCCAACTCTGGATCTGCTACTCCACCTCTGGGGTGCTATCAACTGTCTGCTAAAGCCGTCAGGAAAGTCTATAGACTCTCGGGGTAGGGTTGCCTCGGCCTCCACCTCGTCTAGTCTCTTCTCTCTGCCAACTCTGGCTGATCCTCTGCATGGAGGAACCTTCAGGAACACCCTATCAGGAACTGAGAACTCCAAAGATCATCGCCTCTGACCTGAGTGAAGGTCCAAGAGGGGGGTGAATTGGACTCTTTTCGAAAATCTAGTTTAATGGAAAAATCAGATAGTAGAGGAACAACACTTTAAATGCTTGTAGATGAGATGAAAATAAAGCAAGGAGGCATGTAAGAATACAGTAAAGAGGGTTAGAGAGATGACACCGATTTATAGTGGTTCGACCCAACTCTTCGTCTACGTCCACTTCTCTCAAGGCTTTCCTTGAGGTTCCACTAGTTGCAAATCCCTTACAAGCTTTTCCTCCAAGCTTCCTGGTGCTTGGTGACCTTACAATCACAGCCACTTGCTGTTGAACAACTCTCAAAATACTTCTTCACACTTGAAGAAGGTTTACAAAGGTTTTAGCTCAAAGAGAATAAGTAGAAATCTTTCCTAGAACTTGCTCAAATGATCTCAATAATAATGATAAAAGTTATTGCAAGTTTACATGAAGGAACTACTTATAGATGGGCTTCAACCAGCTCAACAAGGAGCCCCAACGGCTCCCTGCAACTCTCCAACGGCTAGTTTTTTACTCTGTGCGCTGCTGGCGGTCGATCCATGCATCGTCCGTCACGTATAAAAAACTCAGCATTTTTGCTCAACGGTCGATCCACGCATCGTCCGTCACGCTCACGGTCGATCGTGACATCGACCGTCACATCGTCCGTGAGCCTCTGTTGAGAAGGTCGCTTCCCAAGGTCGATGCTCGGATCGACCGTCGCTCCTTGACTTTTCTTCATAAATGCGCCATGGTCGACCGCCGCATCGACCGTCGCATCGTCCGTCAGCCTCTGTGAAGAAAAATGCTTCCCAGGGTCGATGCACCGATCGACCGTCGCATCTTCACATTCTTCATTAATGCGTCACGGTCGACCGCCGCATCGACCGTCGCATCGTCTGTCGGGCTCTGTGAAGAAAAACACTTCCCACGGTCGATGCACCGATCGACTGTGAGCCAATACGCATATAGCCAAGTATGATGCATTCATCACGGTCGATCCATGGATCGACCGCCACATTCCCACGGTCGATCCTTGCATCGACCGTCAGTACAAAAATAACTTAAATATTGAATTTAAGATTTCCAATTAAAGGGGTAATAAATATTAAACATATATTTTATTATTTAATGTATATTGGCATCATCAAAACAAGGTTAGGATCAACAATCTCCCCCTTTTTTATCATGACAATCCCTTTAAATGTAATGATAAAATATTTTGGCTCGCCCTTAATCAATGCATCCTTTTCTTCCAAAAAAATGTGTTCTAAAGTTAATTTTTAAGATGCACATAAGTCATATATCTTTAAAATGATATTAAAAGTTCCATTCAAGATATGTTGACATAATGGTTTGGATTTTAGCATGTTCACTTCTTTTCAATAATAACATCTATGCTTTCATGAAGTGATTTCATATTGAATATTGAGATTATAACATTGTACTAATACATCATAGCAATATCCAAACGCATTTGCATTTCATTCTAAGAATTCCAACATTTCCATACAATCTTTCCATTCAAAATCATTTGGAAAACTTTGGACTTACAAAAACTTTCATTTCAAAACCAGGTTTTCCAAAATACAAGATAAGAAATGTAGAAATGTAGAAATGTAGAAATGTAGGGCTTTCACATTCATCATACTTTTTCTCCCCCTTTGGCATTATCAAAAAGAGGTAAGGAGGATGGGGAATTAGGATCAATCAGCTGAAGGTGTGCCAGGTGGGAATTCATTCTTGATGTAGGCAAAAATCTCATCAAGTTGCTGAGACATCTTGGCTTGATCTCCGGTGATTGTTGCTTGGGAAGTCTTGATGTCTCCTAGACTTAGTTCCATTCTTCCCAATCTAGCTTCAAGATCATCAAGCCTTTGTGCCGTGTTGCGACGAACTTGGCTACTAGAGGCTTCTCCTTGATGTCCTTCAAGTAGAGGCTCTCCCCCTACATTTTCTTCATCATGTTCTTCTTGGGGCTCATCATCTTCATCTCCACTGACATCAGGCCAACTGAGGCCTAGAGCTCGTTTAGCGGCCTTCATCCTCTTGTAGGTGGACTTGTTGAATGGTTGAGAAAGAGGTTTCCGTTCATCATCGGCTTGGTTTAGGGTTAGGGCTTGGAAAATTATTGTTAGAAGCCCCCCAAAAGGAAGTGATTGCCTAGCATTTAGATTAAGCATCTCCTTGATAAGGAGATAACTTAGGTTAAGAGGCTTCTTCCTAACCATGCAAGAAAGAACATATGCATGGATGGGTTTTAAATGATCATGATGGCTAAGCTTAGGAAATAGGTTTGTTCCTAGGAAATGGGCAAGCTACCTAAATTTTTGGTGTAGGCTATTTAGCTCTATAGGGATTTTGTCAACAAGTAGAGCCTTAAGGATTGCCTTCCTACCTTGTTTGTCCTTATCAGCTCTATTGAAATCCTCATAAGAAGTGAAGTAAATGCACTCTCCTTGATTAAGTGCATTTAGTAACTCATTCAACCAATCTATGGTAATTTTGAATTCATTACCGTAGACATAGCTAGTAATAGCTACATAACCTTCATCATCTATATCCTCAGTCATATTGCAATAAAAATACCTAACCATTTCGGGATATATGTACTGAGGCATTTCTAGGAATTTCTTCCAACCCATATCAGTAAAAATTGTTCAACTACACGTTCCTTCCCTACAGGCTATTGTAAAGCTCTACCCGAGACAACGAATTTATCCTTAAAGTCAGGTGATAAGTGCATGAAAGTGCACTCTAAATAGCCTTATAACCATCTCAATTGCTAGATTATTATCTTTAATCAACATCTTTATGCCTATTTTTATATCTATATGTTGCTTCACATAGTTGTTTGGAAAATGCAGGAAAAAGGAGAAAAGAAGCTGAAAAGAGTGTATGGATCAACTTTAAAGATTTATCTGTACCTGCTTATGAAGAACCAGAGGATGTGCCATATATGGTTGGAAAGCTCTTGAAGTCTAGATTCTGGAGAATTTTACGGTTTGTGATTCCGAGTTTCCTAGAGGAAGTTACGGCAATTTTAGTACCGATGGCGCAGTCTGAATGGCAGCACAGTAAATAAGCTGGAAGTCCGAGCGATCCTCCGATCGATCGGACTACGCAAAAACATGACAGAACCTATTTTTTTGGCTGAACGAAGTCCGATCGATCTTTCCATCACTCCAAAGAAGTCCGATCGATCCGACACCAATGGTCCGATCGATCGGACTCGGGAAAAGTCAAAAACAGCGGATTTTTACTCAACCGATCGATCCAATACTCATAATTCGATCGATCGGACTTGGGAATTAAAGGGTGACAGAACGTATGCTTTTTAGAGGAACACAATTCGATCGATCGGACCATCGATCGAACTCGGGAAGAGCCAGAGATGAAGAATTTTTACGAAGTCGATCGATCCGACTCCCTTAGTCCGATCGATCGGGCTCGGGCGTAAATAGAAGTGGGAGATCTCAATGAGACCGATCGATCCAACATTCCGAGGAGGATCGATCGGACGTTTCCAATGAATTAAATCAACGGTTTTGATTTAACCCGAGTTTAGGCCTATAAATAGGATACTTAGGGTTATCGAAGGGGGACTTTTGGGAGGACTTTTTGGCAGCGTTTGGAGGCGAAGAGAAGGGTTCCAGGCTTGGTTTTCTTTTCTTATTTCTTCTTTATTTCTCCATTAGTTTTGTTGCCCTCATGATGAACATGAGTGGCTAGTTTCTTTTCTAAGGTACCGATGTAGCCCTAACTGAATCATTCTATGTTATTGGATCATGATTATTTTATCAGTTTATTTTCCTTGTTTCATTCATTATTTTAACTGAGATCTTAAATACCTTTATCTGGCCAATAAAAGTATTATAGATTGTTTTATGTAAGATTGGGCGAGGGTTCATTCCCTAATCTTGCAGGATCTATGAATGAATGAGTGTATGTCGAGGCCGGGTTCAAGCTAAGAGTATTCTTGGTTCATAAGTGTTCTTCAGAGCTTAATGGATTCTTGGTTAACACTTAGTTATGGGTTCATTAATTAGGGTTAATTGGGGGTACTTGGTGAAGACCGCGGCCGAACGGATCATCATACCGGAAGAACGAGCCCTTGGAATTAAACTGAGATCCTGATTGATTCAATGCATAGAATGAGGATGTTATGGTGAAATCGGAACCTTAGTATTCATCCATCATATTTTCATCATTTTCTTATTTCTTTATTAGATTATCTATCTTCGAGACTTCATATTTCTTATTTTCCCTTCTTTATTTTCTTTCTTTTCTGTTCTTTAGCGTTTCACTCTAATAATCTCTACAAATCTCTGTGGGTACGATACTCGTCTTGCTACTATACTGATTGCACCGATTCGTATACTTGCGAGATATAAAATTTATTTATCATCAGGCCAGGTTTTATACCTCTCCATATCTAGGAAGAAGTAGTCGTCGTAGGAAGGTCTAGGTTGAGGATCTGATGAAGAACCTCCTTGAGCTCCTTTAGCTTTCTTTGACCCGGGTGGCTTCTTTGCCGCTGGCTTTTTCCGTTTCTCTACTGGACTTGGTTCCTCAGGTGAAGGAGGACCAACATTCTTGGTCCGAGGCATCTCCAGCTGGTTAGGGTTTTGAGTGGGGAAGAGGAGATCGGCTTGAGAGAGAGAGAAGGAGGAGCACGGTCATTTGGAGAAGGTTAGGGCACGGTCGAACCAGTGAGGATGAAGGGTTGATCGGGAGTTATAAGGGGAGATTGGAGAGGAAAAGACGAAAAAGCCCCTACTTAAGTTGTCACACGGTTCGTGGCGGTCGACCGTCGCAAGCGTTTTGTGTAAAACTAAAAGCCCACGGTCGATCCGAAGACTTGGCGGTCGACCGTCGCACACATTTTGTGTAAAAAGCCATCGCACGGTCGATCCAACGAAGTTGGCGGTCGACCGTCGCGCACATTTGTGTAAAAATGGAAGCCCACGGTCGATCCGAGGACGTTGGCGGTCGACCGTCCAGTGCGAATGTACGCACGGTCGACCGTCAAGAAGTCTGGATCGACCGTCAGTTCCAGAAAGTGATTTTTGAAATTCAATTTAAAATCATTTTTAAATCAAAACATCACAAATCTTTGCATGCACGTGTAACTAAATATTATGAGACAAAAATCACTCATTAATCATGATATTAACTTAATTTACCAAAATTTAGCATTCAAGTTGAATATGGTATGAAAAGAAGTTAAAGAGGTGACCATACCTTTTCCTTTTAGCTCCCTTATTTTGGATACCCATTGGACATCCCAAGCTCCCCTAGTAGATAGAGAATTCTGTCTTCACTCAAGGGTTTGGTTAGAATATCCGCAATTTGATGTTCGGTGCTAACAAACTCAAGTGCAATATCTCCTTTTTGTGCATGATCACAAAGGAAATGATGTCTAATTTGTATGTGCTTTGTTCTAGAATGTAGGATGGGATTTTTAGATAAGTTTATGGCACTAGTGTTGTCACATCTAATGGGCATTTTGCCTACATGTATGTCGTAATCTTCCAATTGCATTTTCATCCAAAGTAATTGTGCACAACAACTACCCGCCGCAATGTATTCTGATTCGGCGGTGGATAAGGTAACTGAATTTTGCTTCTTGGAGAACCAAGAGACAAGTGCATGACCAAGAAAGTGGCATGTGCCACTTGTGCTTTTCCTATTAAGTCTACATCCGGCAAAATCCGCATCCGAGTAGCCAATTAGATCAAAAGATGATCTTCTAGGATACCACAAACCATAATTTTGGGTTCCTATTAGATATCTAAAGATCCTCTTGACCGCAACTAAATGAGATTCTTTAGGACATGATTGATATCTAGCACAAAGGCAAACACTAAACATGATGTCCGGTCTACTAGCGGTCAAATAGAGTAAAGAACCAATCATCCCTCTATAAAGTGTTTGTTCAACGGGTTTCCCATCTTCATCCTTGTCTAATTTTAGTGTTGTACACATGGGGGTTCTATAAATTTTGGATTCTTCAAAATCATATTTCTTGAGTAGGTCTCTAGTATATTTAGCTTGATTAATAAAGATCCCTCCTCGAGTTTGCATGATTTGTAAACCAAGAAAATAATTGAGTTCACCCATTAAACTCATCTCAAACTCACTTTGCATGCATGTGGCAAATTTTTCACATAGTTTATCATTTGTAGAACCGAAAATAGTGTCATCAACATAAATTTGAACCAAGAGCAAATCTTTGCCTTTTGATTTGGTAAACAATGTAGTATCAATTTTTCCTCTACAAAAATCATTATCCATCAAGAATTTGCTAAGCCTTTCATACCAAGCTCTAGGAGCTTGTTTTAATCCATATAAGGCTTTAGTGAGTTTGAATACATGATCTCTCAATTTATAGTCTTCAAAACCGGGGTGTTGTTCAACATAGACTTCTTCTTTTAGTAAACCATTCAAGAAGGCACTCTTAACATCCATTTGATATAATTTAAAATCTTTGTAAGATGCAAAACCTAGAAGTAGTCTTATTGCCTCAAGTCTAGCTACCGGTGAAAAGGTCTCATCAAAATCAATTCCTTCTTGTTGGTTGAAACCTTTTGCAACTAGTCTAGTTTTATTCCTTGTAATTGTTCCCTATTCATCCATTTTGTTTCTAAAAATCCATTTAGTACCTATAACGGGATGATCATGAGGTCTAGGTACCAAATTCCAAACTTCATTTCTTTCAAATTGATTCAACTCTTCTTGCATTGCTAGGATCCAATGATCATCCTCTAGTGCTTCCTCTATCGTTTTAGGCTCAATTTGAGATAGGAAGGCTAGATTTGCACAAGTATTTAATGAAGATCTTGTTTGAATTCCTCTTGATGGTTCACCAATTATCAATTCCTTTGGGTGCGAAGATGCATACTTCCAATCCTTTGGCAACTCATGCTGTTGATCACTAGGTATAATCTCAAGGGATTCCTCAAATCTAACATTCAATTCTTCAACATCATTTTGGGTTTCATCCAATAAGTCTTTTGATTTGCCATTTGGGATTTCCTCATCTTTACCATTATCAATTCTACTAGGAATTAAAATCATTTCATCAAATGTAACATGCATTGATTCTTCAACTACCAAAGTCCTTTTATTGAAGATTCTATAACTTTTACTTCTTCCCGAATATCCAAGAAAGACTCCTTCATCGGATCTAGCATCAAATTTTCCAAGACTATCCTTGCCATTGTCCAAGATAAAACATTTGCAACCAAAGGCTCTAAAGTACCAAATATTTGGAATTCTTCCTTTCCAAAGCTCATAAGGGGTTTTCTTCAAAATGGGTCTCAAGGTTACTCTATTTATCACATGGCAAGAAGTATTGATTGCTTCGGCTCAAAAGTACTTAGGAAGATTATTTTCACATAATAAAGTTCCAGCCATGTCTTGTAGGGTTCTATTTTTTCTTTCAATAACACCATTTTGTTGAGGGGTTCTAGGTGAAAAGAAGTTATGGAAAATCCCGTTGTCATTACAAAACTTTTCTAGATGGGAATTCTTGAATTCTCCTCCATTATCACTTCTAATGCATGTAATGAGAATACCTTTCTCATTTTGGACTCTTCTACAAAAGTTAGTGAATTCCTCAAAGACTTCATCTTTGTGTGTAAGGAAAATCACACCCAAGTGTATCTAGTATAGTCGTCTACTAAAACAAATCCATATGAGCTACCACCTAAGCTAGTTGGTTTAGTAGGCCCAAAAAGGTCCATATGAATGAGTTCTATTACTCTTGTGGTAGAAACTACATCTTTAGACTTGAAAGAGGATTTTACTTGTTTTCCTCTTTGACATGCATCACAAATCTTGTCTTTCTCGAAGTTGATCTTGGGAAGTCCAAGAACAAGGTCTTTTCGAGAGAGTTTGGAAATTAAATCCATGTGAGCATGTCCAAGTCTTCTATGCCATAACCACGAATTATCATTTAAAGCACTAAGACATAGATCATCATGGCAAACAATTTCATTAAGATAAAAAGTGCATACATTACCATCACGATGACCTACTAGCAAGATTTTATCACTAAGAGCATTCTTAACATAGCATTTTGAATCTTCAAAAATAACTTTGTTACCTCTATCACATAATTGACTAATCCTAAGCAAGTTATGTTTCAAACCTTCAACTAAGAGAACATTTTCAATAATAATGGAAGAGGTTTTACCAATATTGCCAATGCCAATAATTTTTCCTTTTCCATTATCTCCAAAAGTCACCATTCCTCCATCTTTAGATTGAATGGTTGAGAACATGCTCCTTTCACCCGTCATATGTCTTGAGCATCCACTATCAAGGTACCATCTTTTAGCCTTTGTGTTGATCTTGATCTTGGATCTCATGCAATCCTACAAATAGGAGATCAAACCTTGATTTTTGGTACCCAAATCTTTTTGGGTCCATTTGCATTAGTACTTTGCATGAGAGAAGAAGATGAATGTCTAGCATTAGCATTCCTCATTAAATAGCAACTAGGTGCAATGTGACCTACTTTGCAACAATAATGACATATAGGTGCTTGTGTTACCTTAGGAGGATGAGAAGATGCTTTAACAAAGTTAGTCTTCTTTTGGTTGTTCACCTTCCTAGGGTTGTAGCCAATTCCTTCCTTGTTTAAGGAGTTCCTTTGGCTATCAAGGATCTCATCTAGCTTATCTCTACTCTTCACAAATTTAGCTATAGTAATTTTTAGGTCATTTACCTCTAGAGTGAGATCTCTCTTGGATTTCCTCAAGAAGATAAGTTCCCTTTGCATATCATAGTTTGTGTTCTTCAATATGGTGAGCTCATATTGAGTATCCTTGAGTTCATCCTTAAGTGTGTTCATTTGTGTCACTAGACTTGTTCTCTAGCATGCATTTGTTTTCCTTTTCTAAAGTTCTAATCCTATGCATGGCATCTACTTTTTCTTCTTCTACTTTCTTCAAGTCCTTACAAGTAGCATAGTAATTCTTTTTCAGTAATTTGAAATCATTAGCTAAAGCATGACAAGCATCAAAGAGTTCTTCAAATGCAAGCTCATCCTCTACCTCATTTTCTTCTTCTTCCTCATCTCCATGTGCCATTAAGCATATGTTGGCTACCTCTTGTTCTTCTTCATCGGATGAGGTCTCCACATCGCTTTCTCCCCAAGTAGCCACCATTGCCTTCCTATTATTGAACTTCCTTCCTTGAAGGCTTCTTGAGTTGAGGGCAATCGGACTTGTAGTGTCCGGGTTTTGTACACTCATAACGTATGATTTCATTTGAGTTAGAAGAAGTAGGACTGTATTTTTCACCTTTGGGGAATTTCTTTTTGAAGAATTTCTTTCCTCCTTGGCGTTTGAAGATCTTTTGTATTCTTCTTGATATCATCGCCAACTCCTCATCGTCATCTCCATCACTTGAATCGGATGAGTCTTTACTAGATGACTTGAAGGCAACCGTCTTCTTCTTTTTATCTCCCTCTTCGTTGCTCCTCTTCAAGTTCATCTCATAGGTCATGAGGGAACCCATGAGCTCATCTAGTGGCAGTTTGGATAGATCCTTGGCTTCTTCGATCGCTGTCACATTAGGATCCCAAGACGTAGGTAGACACCTAAGAATCTTCCTCACAACCTCATCGTTAGCATAAATTCTTCCAAGAGATTCAAGCATCTTTAATATGTTAGTAAAACGTGTAAATATCTCACTAATAGTTTCATCATTCTTAATGCAAAATAGTTCATACTCATGTACAAGCATACTTATCTTAGACTCTTTAACCTTGCTAGTTCCCTCATATGTAACCTCAAGCTTGTCCCATATCTCTTTTGCTGATTTGCATGTAGAGACCCTATTGAATTCACTAGGGCTAAGGGCACAAAATAGAAAGCTTTTGGCCTTGGCATTAGTTTGAAGGTTTTTGAGGTCAATTGGGGTGTAGTCACTCTTTGTCTTTAGGACATCTTTCCCATCAACAATTTTAGTAGGGACATAAGGTCCATCCTCTATTACTAACCATGCCTCATAGTCCATTGATTGAACAAAGATTTCCATCTTTGTTTTCCAATAATTGTAGTTTGAGCCATTGAAGTAGGGTGGCCTATTGGTAGCTTGTCCCTCTATGTTTTCCATCTCTAGATAGGATCCTCTAAGGGTTGTTACACCACTAAATTAGAGACCTACCTCTGATACCAATTGAAGGTCCAAGAGGGGGGGTGAATTGGACTCTTTTCGAAAATCTAGTTTAATGGAAAAATCAGATAGTAGAGAAACAACACTTTAAATGCTTGTAGATGAGATGAAAATAAAGCAAGGAGGCATGCAAGAATACAGTAAAGAGGGTTAGAGAGATGACACCGATTTATAGTGGTTCGACCCAACTCTTGGTCTACGTCCACATCTCTCAAGGCTCTCCTTGAGGTTCCACTACTTACAAATCCCTTACAAGCTTTTCCTCCAAGCTTCCTGATGCTTGGTGACCTTACAATCACAGCCACTTGCTGTTGAACAACTCTCAAAATACTTCTTCACACTTGAAGAAGGTTTACAAAGGTTTTAGCTCAAAGAGAATAAGTAGAAATCTTTCCTAGAACTTGCTCAAATGATCTCAATAATAATGATAAAAGTTCTTGCAAGTTTACATGAAGGAACTACTTATAGATGGGCTTCAATCAGCTCAACAATGAGCCCCAACGGCTCCCTGCAACTCTCCAACGGCTAGTTTTTTACTCTGTGCGCTGCTGGCGGTCGATCCATGCATCGTCCATCACGTATAAAAACCTCAGCCTTTTTGATCGACGGTCGATCCACGCATCGTCCGTCACGCTCATGGTCGACCGTGACATCGACCGTCACATCGTCCGTGAGCCTCTGTTGAGAAGGTAGCTTCCCAGGGTCGATGCTCAGATCGACCGTCGCTCCTTGACTTTTCTTCATATATGCGCCACGGTCGACCGCCGCATCGACCGTCGCATCGTCCGTCAGCCTCTATGAAGAAAAATGCTTCCCAGGGTCGATGCACTGATCGACCGTCGCATCTTCACATTCTTCATTAATGCGCCACGGTCGACCGCCGCATCGACCGTCGCATCGTCTGTCGGGCTCTGTGAAGAAAAACACTTCCCACGGTCGATGCACCGATCGACTGTGAGCCAATACGCATATAGCCAAGTATGATGCATTCATCACGGTCGATCCATGGATCCACCGCCACATTCCCACGGTCGATCCTTGCATCGACCGTCAGTATAAAAATAACTTAAATATTGAATTTAAGATTTCCAATTAAAGGGGTAATAAATATTAGGGTTATTTACTTTTGAGACCTTGAAAACTTCTTAAATTACAAATGCACCCTTATAATCTTTACATTCACATATGTACCCCTAAAAACATTGAGAAAATACTAAACATGCCTTTCCGTCAACTCTCGTCAGGTGAACTAACCTAACTACGGTTAAATCCTAACCATGGTAGGCAATTTTACTTAAATGCCCCTATCACATATCTAGGTTTTAATTGGTCCCTTCCCTTTCCTCTACCAGCCCTGGCGCTTGCCGGCCTAGACCTCGCGCCCGACAGGTTTAACTCCTACGCGGAAGGCATCAATAACCCCAACGTCACCTTCAAGAGCTACAACGGCGACAACACCAGCTTCACTTCCTACTCGAAGTCCGGCGGCGTCACCTTCACCGACTACAAGAATGCCTCCGTCGTCCCCCATGAGCTTGCGTCCTCTGCGACGCAAACCACCACATCCACCATCGACGCCGCAATCGACACAAAGAAGAAGGTGATGGGGATCAAATGGGTGGTGGAGCTGGGGAAGTTCTTCATGGAGAGCCAATTGTTCTTCGCGGTGTGGCCGGACACCGCATTGGGGCGGGCCATAGGTGGCACGATACGCGTGTGCGAGCGCGAGCCGAGCCGTGACGAGACCAAGCGCTGCGCTACCTCGACGGAGGACATGATCGACAATGGATGGAGATAGAACTGGATGCTCTATTTCATGAGGATGCTCTGTTCCAATGGATGGAGATAGAGGTTGTCACCATCGCCGTAGTTTCACCACCCCACCGCTGTCGCCGAGACCCACTGGCCTACCCATCATGGGCAACCTTCTCTCCTTGGAACCCGACCCACGCACCTACGACCCCATCTTTAGCATCCGCCTAGGCACCAAGCTTGCCGTCGTCGTCTCCTCCGCTCACCTCGCCAGACTCGGGGTGGTATCTGGTTCGCGGAAAGGGAAATGAGGGAGGGGCGAGCTCAGGGCGGTGTCCGACGAGAAGTAACACCGTCGTCATCTCCTCCGCTCCCCTTGCTGGACTCGGGGTGGACGTTGATGAAGATGAGGGCAAAATAGTCTTTTTACATACTAATGTTAACGGCGTTAGGAATATTCTTTCAACAGCTAGTAACCGAAGGGCATGTTTAGTATTTTCTCAAAGTTTTCAGGGGTACATGTGTGAATGTAAAGATTGTAAGGATACATTTGTAATTTAAGAAGTTTTCAAGGTCTCAAAAGTAAATAACCCTAAATATTAAACATATATTTTATCATTTAATGTATATTGGCATCATCAAAACAAGGTTAGGATCAACACTGAGTAGCTCTCTCGTCTGCTCTGTGCTGATCTCCGTGAGGACTGTCTGACGACGTTTGGGATGGTTGATGGTGTCTCAATAACGTCGGTTGAGCAATCAGATGAATGTCACGAACTGCCGTGCTACACCTAGAATGGCACTGCACCCGTCTGGACTGATGGCTGCTGGAAAAGGAAAACTCTAGCAGTGGGACGTTGTCGCGCCCCAACCCGCGGAAGCCCAACTGGGCCGGGCGACGCGAACCGGAACCTAACTAAATGCGGAAATAATGGCGAGGGGTTCCCTCTAACTTACTGGTTTTATTAAACAGTTCATAAGCACCCCTGAATATTACAATAAATTTAAAACCTTAACAGATATAATATAATAATCCAAAACCTCAAAGGGGTTACAACAGTTTGTACATCATACTCCCGTACGAGACTAACTATAACAAAAAGTGCAGAATGTGATCACCGATCCTCAGACCCCGCCAGACGCCGCCGCGCCACCAAACACCAGCCCGGTAGGGGCTACTAAAGAAGAGCTAGCGCCTGCACCTGCAAAACGCAGCCCGGATAGGAGTGAGCATAAAGCTCAGTAGGGTTCTACACTACGTCACACAGAAGGAAGGGGAACGCAAGAGTGTCGCCCTCAAGTAAGACCTGGGTGTATACAGGGGTCCCATAACCCCACCGCGTGTCCCTGAGGCCCACGATCATGGTCTTCCAGCCGAGCTGGTCACATGTCTGGTCGCACTCAGTAGCAGGAAACAACCATGCTGGCCCACAAGCAGGTACCGACACTGCAGGCGGGAAACTGCACCGCTAAGTAGGCAACCCCTCTACTCAAGGGTCAACATAGTGGGACACCAGCTACACCTCAGCATCCGACTGAAGGCCGACACGACCTCTATAATCACCAAGCAACATGTGTACCAGTCATCTAACCCTATTATCAAGTTTGACTGGACACCACAATTCGAACCGAGTCCTAACTACCCAACCCCGGTCCTAGGGCTAAATCCGAGATTCCAGCCTCGGGACGGCGATCCACAAATCACCCACGCCCTAACCTTATGCAACTAACGCACAACAGAGAATGCATGCTATGAACATACACAAGCAAGAGAAATAGGCATGCAACAGTATGTCAAGGCAGCATATAAGTCTAAATGGATCGCTGCAGCGGTACTACCAACCGCTGTCAGCCGATCCGCAGCGGGTCCCGACATTACGACGGTACCACGACCGTCAACCGCGAACTCCTGTGACGGGAAGCAACCCCGAAAACTTCGATGAACAGTAAAAATATAATATTATAATCCGAGCTTATAATATTATATTCAAAACACCAAAACATTCTCTACAAGCAGCCAGTTGACCCTGTCGATCCGACGTCGGATTCAAGATCCAACTTAGACTCCAGTAGATCTATATTCCATGATCAACATATCCAAAATCGGAAAACATCCAATGGTTCGATTACCGGGAAAACACTAATCAAAACCACTAAAAATAGTCCACAAAACCTCATCCAACAGCCTTGGGATCGATCCGGAACATTTTGATCGATCCATAAAGTATTGGATCGATCCGGAACATTTGGATCGATCCAAACAGCTTCAACTGCATACCAGCTTCAGATCAGTCTCGTCGCAGGGCAAGAGAAAATTGACCACAATTCATAGAAAAATCGGAAAAATACGAAATAAGCTGGAATGGAAAGATAACTCAGAGATCTACAACTCTTATTCTAAACACAACCCAAGATAATACACGTACCAATCGAAAAACGCGCCATAAACCGGCTGTTCTTCAAGAACAGTAGAAACCGAAAAATCCGAGATAAAACATGCATAAATCCTACTGAAATCTTAATGATGTGCTGTCGCAGGCACTCAAAAATAAAACCAATACCCGTTAAAATGAATGTAGTAGTGCGAGTTTGAGTCGATCCCACGAAGAGTGTTTAGCCTAGTTTTGTGCTCAGTGAATAAAGATGGGGGGTTTTAAACGTGAGGAAAACAGTAAAGAAATAATCTAAAGCGAAGAAACGAGTTAAATCAAGAGAACAAACCTTGGTCTGAGTCAACATCCACCATCGGAATCCAATAACTGATCATAGATGCAAGTATCAATCAATTTATATCATGAATATTCACCGTCCGAATGAAATCCGAATCTCTCCTCAATCTTAGTTAATTAGAAACAAGCGATCTAATCAACCCTAACTACTAAACAACCTAAGACAAGCGCTGTAGATTTAATCTAGTAGTAGCGTTAAGAATAGGGAGATCGATGAAGCTAAACAACACAAGCACAAGCGGTTGCATTTAATCTAGTTGAATATTCTTCCTAAGATCTAACAAGATCTGATCAGCAGTAAATTATTAGATCCTAGTTGCTTCGTAGATTAGAGGGATCAAACAATTCCGGATTTGATATCAAACCTAGCAGTAGATCACCATGAATAATAAACTAGTAGGCCTCCTAGCAATTAAACAAGGTAATCATGAAGATTTAATCTCAGAAGAACATCCAATACTCATGTATAAACTGAACAATAAAAATAAATTAGATCTCACAGTTTCATTGATTCCGACGTTTCAGTTTCCTCGACCAAGGATCAAGATTTAGCCACGCAGGGCCATCAAGAACAATCCTCCAAAATATTTCATAAAGCAAAAGAAAACCTAGAAAAAATATAAAGGAGGAGAAAGAGTAGCCAAAAGTGTCCAAGAATCCCCCCTCAAACCCTAGAAAGAGTCCTATTTATAGCCTCAATTGTATCCACCCTCGGATTAGATCACAATCGTTGATTTTGATTACTGGGAAAGTCCGATCGATCGGACCTTGGATGCTGGATCGATCGGTCTCATTAAAATCTTCAACTTCTATTCACGCCCGAGCCCGATCGATCGGACTAAGGGAGTCGGATCGATCGATTTCGTAAAAATCCTTCGTCTCTGGCTCTTCCCGAGTTCGATCGATGGTCCGATTGATCGAACTGTGTTCCTCTAAAAAGCATACGTTCTGTCACCCTTTTATTCCCAAGTCCGATCGATCGAATTATGAGTGTTGGATCGATTGGTTGAGTAAAAATCCGCTGTTTTTGACTTTTTCCGAGTCCGATCGATCGGACCATTGGTGTCGGATCGATCGGACCCCATAGGAGCGATGGAGGGATCGATCGGATGCGTTGTGGCTGAAAAACACATGTTCTGTCATGTTTTTACGTGGTCCGATCGATCGGCGGATCGCTCGGACTTCCAGCTTATTTTCCTTTCTGCCATTCAGACTGCGCATCGGTACTGAAATTGCCGTAACTTCCTCTAGGAAACTAGGAATCACGAACCGTAAAATTCTCCAGAATCTAGACTTCAAGAGCTTTCCAACCATGTATGGCACATCCTCTGGTTCTTCATGAACAGGTACAGATAAATCTTTAAAGTTGATCCATGCACTCTTTTCAGCTTCTTTTCGACTTAAGGACTTCAATTGCACCCTAAATCAAAATATAAGAATAAATAGTGTATTTAGGAACTAAATAAGCACAGGAGACTAAGTATTAAGGGATAAAAATATAACATTATGCATTCTCATCACTTAACCAAAGTTCATGAATCATAAACCAGAGATTATACTAAGCAACATGCATCCAACAACACAATTACAACAAGATCTAACGGCTATACTAAGAGAACACCCCTAAACCACTCTCGTAGGTAGAACACCTACCGAACTGCGCTAATCCTCGGCTGATTCCCCGCTAAACAATCACCAACCCAGCTCCAAACCACGCCAGAGATCTTCCTCACGCCGCCACGGATCCAACGAGCCTTCAAGCTCCCAAAACGGTGGCCGGAGGAGGGAGAAAAGAGGAGAAGAAGGGGCTGCCAGAACAGGGGAAACAGAGCCCGCGGGAAGAAGAAGAAGGAAGGAAGAAGGAGGGGAAAGAGAAGAGGAAGAGAAGAGGAAGAAAAGTGAGGGGGAAGGTGAAGGAGAAGGTGAAGGAGTGGCCCTCTCCTCTGACAACGGAGAGCGACGGCACACGGCCGTCCTCGCCGCTCAACTGCTCTGCTGCAAGCTCAACTGCCCTGCAACAGTACCTGGATCGATCCAAGGCCAAAATAGATCGATCCAAGATAGGCTAGATCGATCCAAAATGTTTGGATCGATCCGAATGGCTCAAAAACCCACCGACTCGCTCACAAGTCCGATCGACCGCTCAAGGGTCGTAAGCTGCCCAAAAGCAAGCTTCAGCGCGCCCGAGCTTGGATCTTCCGATCCCGGGTCCACCTAACCATTCTAATCAAGCACTAACACAAACAAGGTCAGTGTGTGCAGACGCGGGTGTGAAACAAACCAACAAGGCGCAATTTATCAAATTGGCCTCGCGGTCCACAACGAGCCACGAGCCTGACCGAGGCGGTCGACCCAGGAATGGAGGGACAGGTCCTCACATCCTAATACCCTTAAAGGAAATCTCGTCCCGAGATTCGATAATGGTTGGGCTCGGAAACAGAAAAACAGTTACACTAGAAGACAGGACAAGAGGTGCCTCGAGATGAAAACAACTGTGGAAACTCCTGCCACATGCGCGCGTCGCGCTCCCAGGTCATCTCCTCGGTGCCTCTGTGCCTCCATAGTACCTTGACCAAGGGAATCGTCTTGCCCCGCAAGACCTGATCCTTCCGGTCAAGTACTCGAACTGGCTGCTCGACGAACGTCGCGTCTGCCTCAAGCTCGATGTCATCCACCCTGATGACATGAGACGGATCTGGGTGATACTTCCTCAGCATCGACACATGGAACGTCGGATGCATAGCTGACATGTGCTGAGGAAGATCCAGGCGATAAGCTACCTCGCCGATCCTCTCTAGGATCTCAAACGGCCCGACAAACCTCGGCGCCAACTTACCACCCCTGCCAAACCTGACGGATCCTCTGTATGGAGATGCTCGCAGGAACACCCTGTCGCCAACTGCAAACTCTAACGGTCGTCACCTCTGATCTGCATAACTCTTCTGCCGGCTCTGAACCGTCATAAGCCTATGTCTGATCTGCACGAACCTCTCAGACAAGTGAACTGCTATGTGGCACCCAAACTCATCTCATATGTGCTGACATGACTTCTGCATCTGGTCTCTGGATCTGATCTCTGCATCTAATCTCTATATCTGATCTCTGCATCTAATCTCTGTATTTGATCTCTGCACCTAATCTCTGTATCTGATCTCTGCATCTATTCTCTGTATCTGATCTCTGCATCTAATCTCTGTATCTGATCTCTGCATCTAATCTCTGTATCTGATCTCTGCTTCTAATCTCTGTATCTGATCTCTACATCTAATCTCTGTATCTGATCTCTGCACCTAATCTCTGTATCTGATCTCTGCATCTAACCTCTGTATCTGGTGCCAACCAAGCTGACGTCGAAATCCATGATTTATCTCCATGCCTCCTGAATGAGCAGCAACAAGAGAGGAGTGAACCTCACGTACGATGTCCTCGTGCAACTCTGGATCTGCTACTCCACCTCTGGGGAACTATCAACTGTCTACTAAAGCCGTCAGGAAACTCTATAGGCTCGATGTCGTCGTCACTCCACGCCATCATGATTCTGGTGCAGACTCTCGGGGTAGGGTTGCCTCGGCCTCCACCTCGTCTGGTCTCTGCTCTCTGCCAACTCTGGCTGATCCTCTGCGTGGAGGAACCTTTAGGAACACCCTATCAGGAACTGGGAACTCCAAAGATCATCGCCTCTGACCTGAGTAGCCCTCTCGTCTGTTCATGCTGATCTCCCTGAGGACTGTCTGACGACGTCTGGGATGGTGGATGGTGTCTCAACAACGTCGGTTGAGCAATCGGATGAACGGCACGAACTGACGTACTCCACCTAGCAGCCTGCTGCAATCTGGTGATGACGTTCGCTATGGTATGCTTTCGCTCCCACTCTGACACTGAAATGGGCTGTAATGGGTCTGCCGAATCTGCAACATTGCTACCTAAGCACGACCTGCCATCTGCTGACGCTGTCCAGCCCTGTATCATGTGCTCGGTACCAACCACAACACGGATCTCCACGAGCTCCGGATATATACCCTGGGTCTATATCTCTCTGGTCGAGAGAGCTGGGATGCTGCAAACACCGAAATGAAGGTCATATGGAATCTGATCCTTGAAACCTGATCCAACTGATTGTCTATCTCTGATGAGCTGACAAATCCACTGAATCTGATCTAGCCTCTTTAACCACTGCTGATGGCTATCACCCTTAAAGGCACAGACTCAGTGACTTTAAGGCAAAAGCTCCGGTCTCCTAGTCACTTTGGTCAACGGTCCCGCAGTCTTGGAGATGCCTCTACTGAATCTTGATCACCGTCTTCGACCTCTGCTGTCGCACATCTATGTCGAGCCCGGCTGATTCAATTGATCTGCCTGGCACTGAGACTGCCCGTCCGTCGAAACCTACCTCTGAAGGCCAAGACCTCGCGCTGGGAGCCAAATAACGCCGATACACCCTCGGTAGCTGCGATGCAAACGCCAAATATCGCTGGTGCTCCTTCTCAACGCGCCAGTAAATAGGATGCTGTCGATGAACGCTACTGCAGCTGATCAGGGTACGGCCTGAAGATCTTCTACATCAGATTTGTGAAAGTTGCTGGTGCATTCGTCAGACTAAACGACATCACTGTGAATGTGAGGACCCGTCCCTCTACTCCTGTGGCTCGTCGTGGACCGCAAGGGCAATTTGGTACATTGCACCTTGTCGGCTTGTTTCACACCCGCGTGTGCACACACTGACCATGTTTGTGGTAATGTTTGGTTAGAATGGTTAGTGGGACCCGGGATCGAAAGATCCGGACTTAGGCTTGAGTTCTTGCCTAAGTTTAGCTTTCAGCACAAAAAGGATCGATCCTCTCTGGCTAAGAGATCGATCCTCTTGTGCCAGAAAGTCAAGTGAGATCGTCATGAAGGATCGATCCTTCCTCGATCATTCATAAGTCGGTTCGTTTGCCTATAAAGCAAACGAGATCTTCTTCCTTGAATCCCTTTTGAAATCCGACGATTTGAGCTCAGATCTCGCGATTTTTGAAGGCATCTGAGGAGGATCCAAGGCCTAGCTGCTTGGATCTAAGCTGCTCTTGCTCCGGTAGGGATTCCTACCTACATTTATTCCGGGTTTTTGGAGTTTCTGGTTTGATTGTGTTCTTTTACATAGATCTCTCTATATACATGTTTGTTTCTCGTGTTTTCATCGGTTTTGGACTCGTGGGATTTTGATCTATCAGATCCCAGTGTTTAGTTGAGTTTGGTTGTATCTTCCGGCGGTATTTCGCGCCGGAAGGACTCCGGAGAACCCATTTGGATCGATCCCTCTTGAGGAAGGATCGATCGCTCTGGGTTGGTCATGCTACGTCCGATGAAGGATCGATCTCCTGCTTGAAGAAGATCGATCCTGGTTCTTGGGTAGCATGGCTACCCTTCGTCGCGGAGAACATCGATCTTCCTGGGAGGAAGGATCGATCTTTCTTGGTGTGGCACGAAGGGTGCCCTCTGTCTCGAGAAAGATCAATCTTCCTTGAAGGAAGGATCGATCTTCTTTGTCTCGACAGTGAGGAAGGCTCACTGCTACTTAAAAGATCGATCCTTCCTTCGGAAAGGATCGATCCTTCAGTAGAAGAGAGGGTTTTTCATGGTTTTTGCCCGCGGGGCTTGGTATGTCGGTTTTTCTTATCGCTTTATACCTTGTATATACGATTAAGCATGTTAGCCCTATACTAGGGGCAGTGGTGAACCGGGGGAGTGATGACTCCCGGGATGTTTAGAATAAACGGGCGGGTAGCCCTACAGCTTTCCGTAGCCTTGCATGCCGGCGTGCGCCGAGGGCTTTATCTGTTATATATGTGAGCTGTTGTTTGCGGGGCTGCTTCCCGGTACAGGTTTTATGGTGGACTGCTGGCAGTTGGCGGTGGTACCACTGCAGTAGTCCCTAGACCTTATTTATCTGTTCACCACCCCGGGCCGGCAGGGTGCCGTGCCCAAGACCTTGCTATTGTATATCATCACATACTGTTGCATATCTATCTTGTATTTATCCTGCGCATGTTCATACATGCATTGTGTTGTGCACTAGTTGCATCTGTGTAGGGCGTTGCCGATCCGGGGTTTTCGGGTAGCCCGGATCTAGCTCTAGGGCCGTTGCGGGTAGCTTGGCTCAGGATCCGATCTGTAGTATTCAGTTGTTTTGATGATAGGGTTAGTTTGACCTGAATACATGATGTTTGATGTTTAGAGGTCGTGTCTGCCTCGAGCCAGATGTTGTGGGTGCAACCGTTGTCAGTTCTTTTCCTTGGGGGCCTTCGGAGGGGTCCCGCCCAGGTAGTGTCTGTTCCTGCCCGCACTAGGTGTACCCAGGACGGGCCGAGCTCCTTGGGGTGACCATGGTTGGGTATGCCTAAGGACACCGGCAAAGGGTTATGGGACCCTTACTGCATACCCAAGTCTTGCTCGAGAACGACACTGTTGTGTTCCCTCCCTTGTGAGTGTCATAGTGTAGTGTCCCTGCTGAACTTAGTGCTCAGTCCTACCCGGGCTGCGTTTTGCAGGTGCTGGCGCTAGCTCTTCTTCGGTCGCCCCTACCGGGCCGGTGTTTGGTGACGTGGCGGCGTCTGGCGGTGCTTTAGAGGTGGCGATCTTCCAGTCTTACCCTTTTTGTTATAGTTAGTCTGCTACGAGAATGATAAATGTATAATTTCACTGTTTTGAGGTTTTGTAATATATGTCAGTTCAGTCTCTTGGATTGTAATTTGTGTAAATACAGGATGATTATGTTCTGTTAGGGTAACCACTACGATTAGAGGGAAACCTCGCCAAAATTTCCGCAGTAGGTTAGGTTCCGCTTCGCGTCGCCCGGCCCGGTTGGGCCTACGCGGGTCGGGGCGCGATAGTGAACTCGTGCAGTCCGTACCTCGTACGGAAGGCTGCCTCCGGGATGTCGCAATCCCGAATCCTCAGTTAGTGTAGTCGATGCGAAGGTCAAACTCTGAAGGGGTCGACGAGTCTCTGAACTGCTAACACATCATAGTTACACTGCACCGGGCGCATACTTTCTGCTGCAACACTGACTACCTTCCTGAGATGCCCATGCATGTATGGAGGGAACCATCTACAATGAGAACCGGAACACACTCTGAGGTAACACACCTGGGCGAACGAAATCCTGAGCTACCTACTCGGCCGACTGAGTCCTCGACTCTCCAAATGCTGCTGGCATCCACATGCAAACTTACAACGCTCACAACCGCCCAAAGGAATCTCGACCTCGAACTCGGTGTCCCGCGAAGGCGACAACCAGAAAGCTCCTCAAGAAGGACAGCTACACAAACAACAACAACAACAACAACAACACGAGGGGAAAGCTGCTCTCCAGAGCACCCTCGAAAACAACGGGAAAGGAGTTCACTACAAGCCGGTAAACAAACCCCAGCTCTCGACAAGCAGAAGGATCGCCGAACCGCGATCTTCAACGAGAGCGAAACAGCGCCGTTAGGTGTGCTCACGACACCTTCCCACGGCCAAAGAAGCACAACCCGGTGCGCAACCAACCGACGCAACCAAGGAAGCCGCCGAACCCCAATGTGCACCACACGTGGGCGACGGACACCTAGAGGTTCCCAATGTCGCGCCCTGACCCGCGAAAGCCCAACCGGGCCGGGCGACGCGAACCGGAACCTACAAAACGCGGAAGAAAAGCTGGCGAGGGTTCCCTCTAACCTATTGGTCTCCTTAGCAATTCACCAAAAGCACCCTCAATTTAAAACAACAGTAATTAGCAAAACCTCGAACCACAGATTTAAAACTCAAAGTGTTTAATATATATATCCTCGGAGAGGGGAAGATTCAAATACAACATTACTCCCGTAGGAGACTATCTAACATAGGATAAAAACAGTAAAAATTGCCACCTCTCAAAGTCCTCCAGGCGCCGTCGCATCGCCGACCAACTGCCCGGTAGGGGCCACAGAAGAAGAACTAAGGCCTGCACCTGCAAAACGCAACTCGGGTAGGTGTGAGCACTAAGCTCAGTAGGGATCTACACTACGACACACAGAAGGAAGAGGGAAACGCAAGAGTGTCGCCCTCAGGTAGGATCTGGGTGTATACAGGGGTCCCATAACCCCACCGCGTGTCCCTGAGGCCCAGGGGCAGCACTCCAACACTGTCGACACACAAGCTAAGTAGGCAACTTCACTACTCCCGGGTCAGCACAGTGGGACACCGGCTACAGCTCAGCATCCGACTCGAGGTCAACACGAACTCTACAATCATCAAGCAACAAGTGCACCAGTCCTCTAAGCCTATCATCGAATCGACTGGACACCACCATCCAAACCGGGTCCAAACTACCCAACCCCGGTCCTAGGGCTAAGTCCGAGCTTCCAGCCTCGGGACGGCAACCCAAAGATCACCCACGCCCTAACCAATGCAACTAATGCACAAATCAACAATGCATGCTATGACATATACAGATAAGAAGTAAAGCATGCAACAGTATGACAAACATCATTTAAGTCAACCGGATCGCTGCAGCGGTACTACCGACCGTTGCCAGCCGATCCGCGGCGGATCCCGGCATTACGACGGTACCACGACCGTCGACCGCGGACTCCAGCAATGGGAAGCAACCCCGAAAACGATGATGAACAGTAAATAATATAATATTATATTCCGAAATATAATATTATATTCAAAACCCTAAAAACCTCTACTTAGGGGCTAATTGATCCTGTCGATCCGACGTCCAAATGACGTCGAATTGAAGATCCAACTTAGGCATCAGTAGGTGTATATACGAGGATCATCATATCCAAAATTCATAATCATCCAACGTTTGGATTAACGGGAAAACAATAATCAAAACCGTTAATCAAACTAACTTACCAATTAATTGCTGCAATGCAGCCCTCCAGCAAACAATTCATAACAAATCGTAGGAAAATCGGTAAATTATAAAATCAGTGGGGTTAGAGAGTAGACTCAAAGATCTACAACTCTTAAGTTCATCACAAACCAAGATCATGAGCGTACCAGCCGGAAAACACGCCGCAAGCCGGCTGTTCTTCAAGAACAGCAGAAAACAGAGAATCCGAGCTTAATCATGCATAAAACCTACTAAGATCTCAACCAAATATCATAAAACCCATATTAGAAATTCTAATAAGCATAAGGAATCTAACAAGACAAAGATCAACAAGATCCAACGGCTAGATCTAAAGAAACACACTAAAGAACATAGTAGGTAGAAGAACCTACCGAAGAACGCTAATCCCGGTTGATCCCTCGCAACCAGTCACCAACAAGCCTCCAAACCACACCAGGAGCCTTCCTCTCGTTGCCACGAATCCAACCAGAATTACAACACTTAATTTGATGGTCGGAGGAGGGAGAACGGAAGAGGGGAAGGTGGCTGCTGGAAAAACAGGGGAAGAGCAACGTCGGGAGAGAAGAAAAGAGAAAGGAAGAAGGAGGAAGGGGAAGGAGAAAAGGAGGAAAGGGGGGAGGGGACAGCCGGGGGAAGGGGGAAAAAGTAAAAGGAGGGGAGGGAAAGTCCTCCCCCTCTGACAGGAGAGAGCGACATCCAACGGCGGCCGTCCTCGCGAAGCAGAAAAACCACCGACGAGATTCCGATCGATCGCTCCAAGGAGCGATCGGTCGCTCACGCCCCGGATCGATCCCAACACCAAGTCGGATCGATCCGACCAAGTTGGATCGATCCCAACACCAAGTCAGATCTATCCGAGCGGGTCAAAACCCACCAACTCGCTCACGAGTCCGATCGATCGTTCCGAGTAGCGATCGATCGCTCAAGGGTCGTCAGCTGCCCAAAGGCAAGCTTCCGCGTGCCCGAGCTGGGATCTTCCGATCCCGGATCCACCTAGCCATTCTAAACAAACACTAACACATATAAGGCCGGTGTGTGCACACGCGGGTGTGAAACAAACCAACAAGGCGCAATTTACCAAAAACAACCTCTTCATCTCGTGCATGTGGTAATACTCCCAGATGGTAAATAATAAAGCCAATCCTTAGCCGAATCCTTCAAAGAAAACGGGAAGGCTCTCAATTTTATTTGATCTTCAATCACCCCCATGGGTTTCATACTTGTGCACACAACATGAAGCTCCTTTAAATGCTTGTGAGGATCTTCACCTACAAGTCCATGAAAAGTGGGTAAGAGATGTATTAGTCCAGATTTCAATTCAAAAGTAGTAGCAACATCCAAAGTAGGGAATGTAATGCATAAGGGTTGTTGATTCAAATCTGGGGCTGCAAGTTCTTTCAAAGTCCGATTTCCGGCCATGAGTTCCTCCTCTTCTAATTCCGAATCATTAGCAAATGGAAAATCAAGATCCGAATCGTTCTCCTCGGAGTTTCTCCGAGCTTCCCTCCTTAATCTGCACAAAGTTCTTTCTCTCTCTGGATCGTACTGTAAATCACATTGATTAAAAGATCGAGCTATACTCATAAACAATCAAGAAGATTCTCGTAAACCGAAAAAAACAAATCAAGAAAATTTGTGTAAACTCTTTTTTTATGAAAATAAAGATCACAATAAGCACAAAAATCAACTAGAATCACTCCCCGGCAACGGCGCCAAAATAATGTGTGCTGTCGCAAGCAACCAAAAATAAAATCAATACTCTTCAAAATAAATGTAGTAGTGCGAGTACGAGTTGATCCCACGAAAAGCGTCTAATATAAATTTTGTGCTATGTGAACAAAGATGAGGGGTTTTGAGTAGAACGAACACAATAAAGAAACAAACTAAAGCGGAGAATCGAATTGAATCAAGAGAACACACCTTGGTCTGAGTCAACATCCACCATCGGAATCCAACAACTGATCATTGATGCAAGTATCAATCAATCTACATCTTGAATATTCACTGTTCAAATGAAATTCGAATCTCTCCTCAATCATAGTTATTTAGAAACAAGCGATCTAATCAACCCTAACTACTAAACAACCTAAGACAAGCGCTGTGGATTTAATCTAGTAGCAACCTTAAGAATAGGGAGATCGATGAAGCTAAACAACACAAGCACAAGCGGTTGAATTTAATCTAGTCAAAAATTCTTCCTAAGATTTATTAATCTCTGAAACGCAGTAAATCAATAGATCTCAGTTGCTTCGCAGATTAGAGGGATCAAACAATTACGGATTTGATCTCCAACCTAGCAGTAGATCACAATGAATAATAAACTAGTAGGCCTCCTAGCAATTAGACAAGACAATCATGAATATTTAATCTCAGAAGAACATTCAATACTCAAGTACAAACTAAACAATAAAAATAGATTAGATCTCACAGTTTCATTGATTCCGAGGTTTCAGTCTCCTCGACCAAGAATTAAGGTTTAGCCATGCAAGGTCATCAAGAACAATCCAATCCTTTAAAGAAGAAAGAAGAATCCTAGAAATATCAAATAAATAGAAAGGAGCAGCCAAAAACCTTTAGAATTCACACCCCTTAATCCCTAAAAAGAACCCTATTTATAGCCCATAAGTTTCCCATCATCGGATTAAATCTGAGCCCTTAATTATGCAAAGTCGGTTAACAAAGATTGATCTTTTCTTCATCAGCAGGTACAGTTTAATCTTGAAAGTTGATCCAAATACTCTTTGCAGCTTCTTTTCGAACTTAAGGACTTCAATTGCATCCTAAATCAAAATATAAGAATAATGAGTGTATTTAGGTACCAAATAAGCACAGGAGACTAAGTATTAAGGGATAAAAATATAACATTATGCATCATCATCATATGCCTATAAAGCCTCATTCAAGCGCATGGACCAGTCCTTCCTATCCGAACATACTACTTTCTCAAGGATGTGTTTGATTTCTTGATTAGACACCTCCACTTGCCCACTGGTTTGAGGATGATAGGGGATGACAACATTATGGGAGATGTTATATTTATCTAGAGTTTGACGGAAGTACCTATTCATGAAATGCGATCCACCATCACTTATTATAGCTCTAGAGTGACCAAATCGAGAGAAAATATTAGAATAAAGGAATTTGACTACGACTCGGTGATCATTGGTCTTAGTGGCTACGGCTTCAATCCGCTTTGAAACATAATCAACAGCTAATAAGATGTAAATGTAACCATTCGAAGGAGGAAAAGGGCCCATGAAATCAATACCCCAAACATCAAATACTTCACATTCAATAATTGGATTCTAAGGCATTTCATTTCGATGAGAAATACTACCCAACTGTTGACAATGAATACAAGCTTTCGAAAAACTTTGAGCATCACGAAAAATCGAGGGCCAATAAAACCCAGACTGAAAGATTTTGGATGCGGTTCTGTGGCCTGAAAAATGCCCTCCACAGGCATGAGAATGGCATGATGTTAAAATGGAGATAATTTCAGATTCGGGCACACAACATCTCATAATTTGATCCGTACAGTGCTTAAAAAGAATAGGATCATTCCACGCATAGGATTTAACTTTTGAAAAGAATTTATGTCGATCTTGTTTATTCCAGTGAGCAAGAGTGAATCCGGGCACAAGGTAATTTATGATATGTGCAAACCACGGTCTCGGTGCGTGATCAACAGTTAACAGATATTCATCGGGGAATGTGTCATCAATCGGGGATGAATCATTAATGACATCTAAAGGAAGACGAGAAAGGTGATCTGAAACCACGTTTAAAGCTCTTTTTTTATCCCGTAACTCTAGATCAAACTCTTGAGGAAGCAAAATCCAATGAATTAATCGAGGTTTGAGCTCTTTCTTAGTGACAAGATATTTAAGGGTTGAATGGTCGATAAAGATAATGACTTTTGATTCAAGAAGATAAGACCGAAACTTTTCTAAGGCAAAGATCACAACAAGCAATTCTTTCTCAGTAGTTGTCTAGTTTACTTGGGCTTCGTTTAACGTTTTGCTAGCATAGTAAATGACACGAGGAAGTTTATCAGTAGTTTGTCCTAAAACGGCACCCACAGCGTGATCAGATGCATCACACTTGATTTCAAAAGGATAGCCATAATCTGGCGAATGGACAATAGTTGCTGAAGAGAGTGAATCACGAAGGATATTAAAAGCAAGAAGACATGACTTGTCGAACACAAATGGAACATCTTTCACCAGTAACGCACATAATGGTCGGGAGATCTTACTAAAATCTTTAATAAATCGCCAGTAGAATCTAGCATGGCCCAAGAATGACCGAATTTGACGCACTGAAGAAGGTGGAGGAAGTTTGGAAATGAGTTCTAACTTCGCTCTATGTACCTCAATTCCCCTACTTGAATTCACGTGGCCAAGAACGATACCTTCTATAACCATAAAGTGGCTCTTTTTCCAACTCAACACAAGATTAGTTTTCTCGCACCTAGCAAGAACTTTGGCTAGGTTTTCAAGGCATGATTCAAAGGATTGGCCAAAAACGGAGAAATCATCCATAAATATCTCTAAGAACTGCTCAATCATGTCCCCAAAGATAGCAAGCATGCAACGTTGGAATGTCACTGGAGCATTACAAAGGCCAAAGGGCATGCGACGATATGCAAACGTTCCATAAGGACAAGTAAAGGTTGTCTTCTCCTGGTCATTAGGATCTATGGCCACCTGATTATACCCAGAATAACCATGAAGGAAACAATAATAGGATTGGCCTGATAGTCTTTCTAAAATCTGTTCAATGAAGGGCAATGGAAAATGATCTTTACGAGTTAAAGCGTTAAGACGCCTATAATCGATGCAAACTCTCGACCCTGGGGTCTGTCTAGTTGGGATGTCCTCCCCATTATCATTTTTAATCACTGTGATTCCAGATTTTTTTGGAACGACTTGAGTCGGGCTAATCCATTTAGAGTCCGAAATAGGATATATTATCCCTGCATCTAAAAGTTTAATTACTTCTTTCATTACAACATCTTTCATAAGAGGGTTGAGTCCGCGTTGCATCTCCCTTACACATTTGGTTTCATCCTCTAAGAATATGTGAAGCATGCAAATCGAAGGATCAATGCCTTTAAGATCACCAATGGACCATCCTATAGCTCTTTTATGCAATTTAAGAACCTCAAGTAGTTGATACTCTTGATCAGTGGTTAATGCATAAGAGATAATTACTGGAAGAGTAGACTCAGGTCCAAGGAAAGCATATTTCAAATTGGAAGGCAACGTTTTTAGCTCCAAAGATGGTGGTGCAACTAAGGAAGGTATAGCTGGAATGGAGGAGGAAGGAGATAATGGCTCAATGAGAGGCTCTTTCCATGAAATGCCGCAAACATCATAAACTAAATCAAGATCGTTAAAATCATTAAAAACCTCTTCATTTTCAGACTTGAAAACCGAGGAAAACTCATTTACATCATTCTTATCGTCATTCACAACCGGAAAAACTACATCCGTACTCAGAAAATCATAGTCATCAGCTTTTAAGCTTTTGCAAGTCAAGGCCAACAATGGCAAATCCACCCTCACCTGCTCAGCAGAAAGAGTTAGAGTTCACCACACCTGAATCTGGTTACGATGTTAAATTCTAATGTCATTTGTGATTTCGTTTATTTCCCCTTCATTTGAAGCGTGATAAATTGTCTGATTCTGCCATGCACTTAATCGTCAAATTGCACATGTAAATATATAAACATACTTCAGGGAACTTCATTGTTGGATGGCCGTATCAGGTCACATAACTGAAAACTATGAATAAATTTAAACCGTGTCAGGGGCAACGCCCGCGCTCATCCCCGACACTAGAAAAAGGTCCCCGACCCCCTCTGCCCTCTCCCATCCCCCTCTCACTCTCCCTTCCCTTAAACGAGCTCCACACGCCATCGACCTCGCCCCACGCCGTTGGCCACGCCCAACCCATCGTCGGCTATTTCCCATCCCCCTCTCTCACTCACTCTCTCCTCCCATAGAATCTAGATGGAGATCGAAAGGAAGGGAGAGAGAGGCGAGGAGGAGGAGAGATGCAGTGATCCAAGAATAGAGAGAAAGGAGGAGGAGGCACAGTAGCGATCCAGAGGAGCATGAAGAGGGGGGCGCCCATCTGGTGCTCTCTTAGTTGGTACCCCTTTTCTAGCTGGTGCTCTCTCAACTGGTGAACTCTGGAACGATGGCGAGGTTGACGTTGTCGGCAACGTCGAGCTCCTCCGCCTCGGCGTCGAGCTTCTCAACCTGGCCGTCTTTGCTGATCACGGCCCAGCCCTCGATCTCCGTTGTCCTATCGCCAAGCAGGTCGCCGCCACCATCAAGGGGCGAGTGTGTTGGTGGCGGGATGAAAGAGGTTAGGCTTGTAACCCTAAGCCTGCCCTTACATGGGCCGTTGATCTTTATGATCCAACGACTCAGATCTGAGCCAATACAAAGTAAATTATAATATCCGTGGCGTAGGCACGGGCATTTACTAGTTCAACAATAATGCAGGCATTGTATCATCAACACAACTATTCACTTCATCCTCGTTGACCAATGCATTAATCATAAAACAATCATCATCATACGCATGATTCTTTGAGGCATGAAATATATTTAAACGCAGTTCCATATTACCAAATGTGACTGTCATGAAACCATCTCTACAATTAATACAAGCATTGGCCGTAGCTAAGAAGAGTCGACCAAGAATTATAGGGACAGCTTCTTAGTTTGAACTCCGGATTCCATGTCTAGAACGACAAAATCAACTGGAAAAATACACTGATCAACCTTAACCAAAACATCTTCAAGGATTCCTCTTGGGGTCTTAATTGATCGATCGGCTAATTGTAGGGTCATGGCCGTTGGTTTCAATTCTCCTATGCCAAACTTAGAATATAAGGAGTAGGGCATGAGGTTAACACTTGCACCCAAATCTAGTAGTGCTCCATCAATCGTGTAATTTCCTATAATGCATGAGATTGTAGAGGTTCCAGGATCTTTAAGCTTAGGAGGAAGATCACAGCGAAGGATTGAGCTAACTTGCTCAGTCAAGAAAATCTTCTTAGAAACATGCGGTCTAGATTACCTTTTATGAGTGCAAAGATCTTTAAGAAATTTAGCATAGGATGGAATTTGTTTGATGGCATCAAGCAGCGGAAGGTTAATATGAACTTTCTTAAACACATCCATCATTTCATCTAATTTTGAATTTCTGTAAGGAGTGGAGGTAGGATCTACTAAAGCCTCAGGAAAAGGAACCTTGGGAACATAAGTCGTGGGATTTGGTTCTTTCTCATGAGGTGATGTCATGTTCGTTGATGCATGTAAATTGTCAATAGAATCTTGAAGACTTGGTGTTGGAATGTCAGATGATGAGTTAGGTTCTTTTGATGCACGTGAATTGAAGAGTAGTTACAGCTTGGATTTGTTCATGAGACGAGTCTACAGAATGTTGGCCTCTAGGGTTTGGAATAGGTTGGTTTGGCAACTGCCCATCCTCTCTTCTAGACAAAGCATTAGCTAGTTGACCTATTTGAACTTCCATCTTAGCTAAAGCTTGAGAATGAGAATGAAGTAGTTGGATATTAGCTTCAAAAGAGTCCAAGGCCTTCGAAAGTCGATCATCAATACTCAGACTTTGATTCGATTGTTGTGGAGGAAGAGAAGATTGATTCTGAGGTCCTTGACTCTGGGGAGGTACATATGGTTTATGCCCCCAAGGTTGAGATGATTGATTTTGGAAAGGCCGATATGGGGGTCGGAACGGCGGCGTTTGGCCTTGAGAATTTGTAGGAAATGACGGTTGAAACTTTGAACGATAACTTGGAGTTTGAGCACCTATGGATGGCCTTGAATTAAAAGAAGTTGGTTGTTGGCTAGGTGTTCTCCAAGAAAAATTTGGATGGTCTCTCAAACCAGGATTGTAGGTATTGGAATAAGGATCGTAAGATGGTTTAGATTGACCATAAACTGCATTTATATGTTCCTGGACTAACTCTGGATAATGACATGCTAAGTGGCAGTCAGTAACATCATGACCAGGAGCAGAACACAAGAAACAGAGTTCTCCAGAAGATGAAAGCATAGGAGGAATAGAAGAATCAACCTGATTTGTCGTTTGGGTAAGAACTTGATCAAGTTTCCTACTAAATGCATCAACTTGTTGAGCAAGATGGGTTGACTCATTTAGTTCGAGAATTCCTCTAGGATTAGATTGTGTTGAAGATCCGCGATTATTCCTACTAGAAGTGGCGTCATGTTGAGAGTTTTCAACAAGTCTCTCAAAAAGCCTCCAAGAATCGTCAAGAGGGTTGGTAATGAAAACTCCCCCACATGCAGCGTCTATAGTCAACTGATGGTTTTCCTTAAGACCCTTATAAAAATGTTCTACTATGGCCCATTGAGGAAATTGATGATGGGGACATTTTCTAAGGAGTTCTCTATAACGATCCCAAGCCTCATGCAATGCTTCCTCGTCGGCTTGTCTAAATGAAGAAATTTCATGACGAAGGTCACTTTTCTTGGTAATCGGGAAGAATTTTTCAAGGAATTGAGCTTGTAATTGAGGCCAAGTAGTGATAGATCGAGGTTCCAAAAAAGTAAGCCAATGTTTAGCTTTACGTTTAAGAGTAAAAGGAAACAGTTTGAGTCGCCAAGCATCTTCGGTAAAATTATTGACTCTTACTATAGAACTAATCAAAATGAATTCATCGATATGATTGTATGGATCTTCATGAGATAGTCCGTGAAAGGTTGCTAAAGATTGTAAAAATTATGGTTTAATTTCATAGTGGGTTGCCCCAATCACCGGAGGTTGAATGCAGGAATTGGAAGTGAATGAAGTTGGAACATAAAAATCTTTCATGGCCCTACGACCTTGATCCTTAGGTTGGTTCGGATGGACATTGGGTTCAGGATGGTCATCAGGGTTATCCATGACTGAATGATTAGGAGAAGAAATTGAAGGTTTATGCGATGCACCACAAGAAGCCAAAAATTCTTTCAACGTAAGAGAAAGATCTGGGTCCTTATCATCACTCATTCACACATCATAAAGATCAACAAAGGTTTAGAAATACAAACAATGCACTCTCGATGATGTGTTTGTTGGCGATCGCTCCTTCACCGCTCGGACAGACACTCCGACGGTCTTCCCCTAATAATCACAACAATATAGGGAAATATTAGTATTGGAACTATTTTTGATCTTTTATATAACGAAAGACGAAAAACAACTAATTAAGCAAGAAACTACACTAAGTAAACAACTCAAAACACCGTACAATCCCAGGCAACGGCGCCAAAATTTTGATACGACTTGGAAAGTGTCGTGGCTTAACAAGTCTAACCAAAATTACTATAATTTCCGGTGCTCTACTTTAACTACTAAGGAACTAGTAGATAGCGGAGTGTCCGAGTCGAGTCCACAGGGATTAAGGTGATTGAGATTGAAAGCTTAGTAAATTTCCTACCAAGGAGTTGGGAAAAGACTATGGGTTGATATTAACCTAAATCTATACTAAAGAGTTTATAAATATGAGAGAAGAGATCACATGATTCTTAATCAATAACTAAGGTTCTACCATGTCTTCCTAAGATCAGGGCACATTGATCACAATGAATGGGTTTCCTAATTGCACGGTGAATGGCTTTCCTAATAGTTGATAAGTGAATGGCTAGTTCTCCTTATCTATCAACAAGTTCTGGCTAGGATTCCTTGTTGGCGAGAACAATTATCTAGATGTCAGTGACCGAATGATTAGTTACGTTCACTGCTAATGAACCCTCTTATTAGGATGAATTCATCGCAAGTAGAAAACGGGTATGGATTTAGGTGTAAGATCAAGATGGGTGATATCGCTCAAATGTGTCACGCACATCGGTCGCGGTGCAGTACATCATAAGAGAGGTCGAACCCACAGAGAGACAAGCAGGAAAGATCCAGAAACACAGATAACAATATATCGAAAACAATCAAGAGCGTAAAAAGTTAAGAAAATAGATCGAAGATGTAATGGTAAGATAAAGTTAACGAAAGAAATCAAGATTTGAATGAGGCTAGGCTTCAGGAATCACTTCACTCGGATTTAGGTTATTCTCTTCTCAATGGTTCATATAATACTCAGTTAAGGGATTCACATCCCAATCACCTTAACCGGAAGATATAGAATTACTAGTAAATGCCCGTGCCTACGCCACGGATATTATAATTTACTTTGTATTAAACGGGTCGGGTCAGGTATTGACCCATTTAATAAAGGCCGAACCTGAATCCGACCCGTTTATTAAACGGGTCCGGTTTATCAACCCGAACCCGACCCATTTATAAATGGGTCAACCCGACCCGACCC